>JABFQC010004843.1:0-12245 GCA_022817085.1 Psilanteris sp. ZL-2020
TTTTTTTTTCATCACAGAGATTATTGCGGTAACTCTGCGTCAACTCAAAGACAACTCAAAGATTATTCTGCGGTGCCTAAGCAATATCTCAATGTAGCGGAAACCGAGGAATATTTGAGTTACTCACAGATTAAGCTTGCAACAACTCTGAGTTAACTTTGCGGAATTCAATGTTGTCTGGGAGCTGATATTCGTAACTTACTAATCATATAATTCAGGTGTTTAATATACGTAAATTAATTGCAATGTTGATGTCTGAGTAATATTTAATAACAATATAAATAATCAGGAAAATATAAATACACGGAAAATAATGTTTAGTTGTAACTTATAAACATTATTTTAAGTCAGATAAATGTTTGGCTGATTCAATGAAAAATTTATTTAAATTACATATTTATTTATTTATTTATTCCAACCAAATATTCTCTCCGTGTATATAGTAACTGATCCCAAATGCATTCAATGTTTTGGTACAAAATTGCTATCATAATTTATTAGATTTATATTATCTATATCATTAGTTATTAAGAGTTAAACTATTCAAACGCACAAATAATCTAAGAATGTTTTAAAAAAATTCTTTGAACTTTGCTTCCTAAACGATACTTTATAAATCAAACGCGTATACAATATATGTTAGCGTATTTAAGTATGTGGTTCTGATTGTTATATAATATTTGTTAATAAATATGTATAATACAACAGAATTATATTATATATATATAGAAGTAATTTTAACACTTTTCCTACAACGGTACTTTTTTTGATGAACTGGTCATGAGCAATTGACTACAGTTTTGTATCTACGTATCTACGGCTCGTTTAACGATAAAAGTTGCAATGCTTACGGTTGCTTTTTCGTCTTGCCCACGCGACCTTTTGTTTACGACAATGATATGATAAGAAGGTATCCGCCGATAAATCGCTAACACATGTCACAGAAGACTTTGTTCTTACAAAAACATTACAATTATAATAATAAAAACTTCATATAATGTTACAAATTTGTAAACAAAATTGAGCATACAGCTGAAATTTATATTAAAGTTTACATTGAATAATATCCAAAAATCTTTTATAAAGAAAGTGGTTTATTAATAAATAACGTAATTAATAAACAAATGTAAACAAAAAATGTATGTATTGTTAAGGTGAAATAGAAGCCGATTAACGTAAAATTAAGGCATTTTAAGAAAATTCCAACGGAATAATATTTGTAAATAAAATTATTTTTTACAGATTATTGCGGATGGAAGTTGTCATCGCGTTTCTCAGGTGAGAAAAAAACGCCGTTGCAACTTACAATAAAACTATTGTATATAAAATGTTGTTTATATTAGATTATGATTTTACTAATTATGAAGAATCGGCTGAAGTTTATTAGATACTTCAAATAAAAAATAGAATTATACAAAATAGCAAAACCCTAACTCCGTTGCAGCAAATGTTCTATTTCACCTTAACTAATAATATTTTCATTACTGTTAAATATATATGCAGGGAGAATTATCAAAACTCAAAAATCCAATGTTAAATAATTATTGAATATTTATTTATTTATTTATTTATTATTACAATCACGGACATAATTTCCAATTAATATAACATAATTTATGTAAGTAACAATAATAGTTATAGTTATAGTTGTAGTACGCATCATGGTATCAATTTGGATAATTAAAACATAGATAGATATTTAAATTAAATTAACAAGGTATAGTAAAATTTGTTTGTATACATAATTAGTAAATAGTAAATAATTTATAATATATAATTAATATAAATATAAACTGAAATACGTTAAATTTTGTTTTAAAAACGACAGTACACTGAAAAGAAGATTTGATAACTATTATGAAATGTATTTTTAAATATGCCCACCCAGACAACATTTGATATTTTGCTTAACCCATGGTAATGACTGAGTTACTCATGGGTCACGCAAATAATCGAGCAATAATATTTATTGCTTTCAATTTTATATATAAATTGAAGTAATAATAACTATTAACATTGTATTATATTTGTTAATACACGGAGTAAAAAAAGTATTAAAAATTACTTATAAAATATTAAATGTGTGACAGTAGTATTCTATTTTGGAATAATACATATAAAATTAGTAAAAATTACGTGTATTTTTGTGAAAATTTCTGATAGTTTATGTATTATTTCAATATTGAATATCACTGTCACATATTGGTTATTTTGATGAGTAATTTTTAATACTTTTTTTCTCCGTGTACCCAGATAGCATGCTGTACTTTTTGTGACACATCTGCAACGTTTATGCTAGCTTTAAGCTAGATAATAAGATAATGGTTGCAGATTTGTCACAATGTGTACTGCATGCTATCTGGGTAGTTATATAAATTTACGTCTTAAATTCAGAGTGATAAAAATCGTCATATATTTAATTGGGCATATTCAAAAATATATTTTATAACATTTATCAAATTTGTTTTCAGTAGTGTACAACTATAATAAATTATTTATTTCTTAAAATATTTATCTATACGCTATAACGATCTTTAATGGACAAAAATTATTATAAGATTGTATATGCAAACTGCAATATATATTAATTGCTATTAAGATTAATGAATTGAAATGTTCGCATCCATTATATTTGTTTAATAAACCTATAGGACGTTTAGTTATCCTTTATCTAAAGAATTTTACAAGAGAAAAAATTTTAATTTTTACTATAAAATAAACAAAAATATTCGTATACTTCCAAAGTTTGAATTCACCTCCTATAAATTATAGACCTGCCACTTTAGAACGCCCTAACTATGGCCCTGTCAATCAGAATTTTTCAAAAACTTCAGCGGTGACCGCCCTCCCGGCTAGGGCCCTGCCCTCACCCCCCTCCCTTTTAAAATTCTAACAACATTACATACGAGATCGAGAGTAGGAGAACAACATTGTATTATTCTGGACTATCATATTAGGCTGCGTTACAGAATTTACTTTTAGTACTGGAATTAAAGATGGATATATATATTAAAGTAAGTGTGATAAAGATGTGTAATTACTTGCAGTACTTCAAGTAAATACTGGAACGCACCCTTAGAGTACGTTCTTTAATTTACTATAAGTACTGTAGATGGATATGCATCTTTATCGAACTTGCAGTATAATATATTTTTGTCTTTATTAACGCAGTATTTGCAGTACTTTCAGTAAATTAAAGAACTCAGCCTTAATCACCACTAAGTTGATGTTTCTGGAACTGGTGCTTATCGGTACATTTTGCTAAGTTGCATAGAACCATTACGCATCATTTATCCTCCACCAGAAACCACCAGTCTTTAAAATATTTACATTGTAAGTATATAAAACAAAATGGCCGACTGTCCCCGAACCTTCCTTTAAATAAACTTATACACACATGTATAAGCGACTGTCGCCGAAATACGAAAAGTACGAAAAATTATATTCAACCCATATTTTGAGGCCATTTCGACGTGTTGCCATATTACCGTCTTGTCGAAAAGTTAATTAGATATATATATACACATTTCAATAACGATATTTATATATACTATGTAAATAATGAAAATTAATAAAATATAATATTCATTTTTTGATTAATTTAAATCTAATTACTTATTCTAAATTATAAACATCATTTACTTATTACAATATTATATTTTTAATCATCAAATATATATTTAATTATATAATTTAAGAGAGTAAATATATGATGTTAATAAAGTGGTGTTAAATTAATGAGTTTGACAATATACAAATATATACATTAAAACTTGTATAAATCGTTATTACTTTTTATTAAAATACACCGAAAGAAAAAATAGTAATCGTAGGATAGTTTGCTTTCTAATAAGTACATTTTTAATATGATAATATAATAATTGATATTCTATAAATATAATAATGTCTATAATATATATAAGAATATTCATTATAAATGCAATTCTATCCTTCAATTGTTATAAAATATAATACATTTTACAATAATATTTTTGTAATGTAAAAATGATTAAGCTAGGTTTGAATTAAAATATAGAATTGTATAATATTCTTTAAAATTAAATAAACCTTATGTTCTATTAAATGAAACAGATATTAGGTAATTAAAATATTAAATCTAAAATTAAATTTCATATTCTTTACGCTGTTCCGTTTATTAAAAGTATACCAAAATATATAATAGTCGCAATTATAATTATGTAGTATTATTCAAAATAATAATTATGTTAAAATATAAGTGACAGAAAATAATTATGAAATGTATATTAAAATTAATAAACTCCCCACGAACATATGAACTAAAATCTACATTCAACAAACGTTCCGAAGGTTGAAAGAACATATATCTACCTTCATCGAACGTTCCCCAGGAAAAAAAAACGATAGAATACGATAACCAAATTTGACTTGATTTCTATTACATTTTTTAATAATCAACGTACCAAAAATATAAAATGATTAATGTAATAATGGAAAGTGCATTGTTACGATTCTTAAAAATATCAATTAGTTTTATGAAAAAAGGCAATGTATTAATAATATGAATTATATAACAAATATTATATTACGATTATTTTATTACTATAATACTGTCTGATTATTATTACTGTTTGGTTTATTACTATAAAAAACTATTTTTATCAATTCCAAAACAATGGAATTGTATAAATTTTTCGTGAATCGTAACTTATTTTCAAAACCTAATACAATAATTAAAGCGTTGAATTGTATTCTATAGTTTTCTATAGATTTCTATCGTTTTTAATTTCCTGGGCCATGTGTTCTTGGGGATATATATATAATAATATTAATACTTAAATTATGAAATAAATTTTAAATCAAACGATATTGTTTACTAAAAATATTGTTTACTAAATATTTATTCAAATAATAATGCTCTAAAATTAATAAACAATTATTCCAAATAAAACTTGTACAGAATCATATTTTTTCGAAATATATTTATTTTAATTTTAATTAATTATAGAATTATTATATAATATGTGACAGAATAAATTTTTATTAAATGCGAGTTCATGCCTATATATATTCTTTGTATTATAAACTTACAAGTTTTTCAGATATGCGTAATAACGTTCTGAAAACTTTTGTAAAAAGTTTCAGACGTATTAAAAACATTTTAAGAATATTTTGTTTCATTAAAACGTATTATCTATAAAATTTAAGTTCATAATTACATTTTAAGTGAATACCGATTATTATTGTTTAATATACATAATACAAAATCTTACCCATATATATAATGAAATTAGTAAACTACATTTGAAAAATATAAAATGTATAATATTATACATTAGTATACATTATTATATATATAATAAAATTAAATTATTATTATTATTATAGAATAAATTGTAATAAATAAAATTAATACAGTTAATTTCATGAATAAAAATTTATTTTTTTTATTTATTTTTATTATATTGTTATTCATTTTATATTTGTTTTATATATGATATAATTATCTTACATTTTACATATTATAATAAATATATATTTAGAAATAAGTTATTTATTATTATGTCGAAATATGATTTGAAATAAAAATGAACAAAGTAATTTTCATTGTTAAATTTTTTATCAGTTGCTTTCCTTAATTGGTAATCAATTTAGATCTTTGAAGCAAAAGAACAAATTTAAGGCGGATACTCAAATATGTAATAGATATATCTATATTATAATAATAATACAGTACATAAGATTTAATTCCAAAATAATACACCGGTGGCGCGTAAGTTCTGATGCAACATGTAATTCCTATAAGTGTATACTAATAACGGATTCTAGATTCATAACCTCATTAGTCAACACACGTTCGTCTTCGTGATCGTGTATTGTGTATGTTTGAAAGATTAGGACAGTAGTCGCTAGTCGGTAGTAGTGAGATTTTATGTCAGTAATTAACTGTGGATTGTATGCCAGAAGCAGAAATGAATACACCGTGCATAGACGATAATGCAGATTCAAACGATAATGTTCTTCCTATCGACGAAACTGATATTATTGATGTTTCTGGGATGAATTTCAGTGACGAGGATAATTGGTAAGTTTTAAATATTGTTAATATAAAGCATAACCTTACTTTAAGGCAGGGTATTCAAATTCAATCTGTTCGTATTAATCATTTCATAATTAGTCATTGGTCGTTATACTCGAAAACAAGCATTATATTGCGTGACAGATTTTATATATGTGCAGTAATTGTTGTGTGAGATGTTTTGTATGTAGACGTTTGGTGCATGATTAATAACTTTACAATGATGTATATTTTTTGTCAAATCAGTTACAATCGAGAAATATTATTCTTGTGATTTTAATAAGTACGTCATAATATTGTTATTTTATTTATATTAAATAGTTATCATTTAATTATATAAATAACATTTTTATTAAAATGTTTTAAATATTTTAGGTTGTATGAGGTCAATCAGGCATGTTCAAGTTCAAGAGATCTAGATTTAAATGAATTTATTACTGATAGACACGATTTAGAGGAATTAAATTTACCAAAAGGTATTATAAATTATAGTTGTTATTAACAATTACTTATATGTATATGCACACTAACATTATAAAATTAATTACTATAAATACATTAATAAGATATAATACTATTTATTATGCAATTACATTTAAATAATGACTATAAATAACTTAAATGCATTACCAAATTGTTCATTAACGATTAGATATTTAAATGTGTGCAACCAAATCTTATTAAATTATTTTCTTTTAATTGTCAATTGAGTTAATGGTTTTATGAGATATTTCATAATTTAAAAATAAATATAACTTAGCTTATAATCAAAATTAAAACCAGATGAATTTTTGTATTTTTGAATTTTATTATATTAATACATTAAAAGCATATTAAGTAAGTATAAGTGAAATTCACTAATCAAATCATTTTAAATAAATAATAATAAAATAATTCTGTGGATATTTTGTAATATATACTAATTTAATAACAAATACAAATACTATTTCATTTTTGTAAAAGAAGGGATATAGAAAACGATTTTTTAAAGTAAAGTTATTTAAATGCTTAATATAATGTACTCATTGAAAACTTAAATATTGTTTATATAATTTAAATATCATAAGTTTGTTTCATAGTATTGATATGTTAATATTAATAATTTCGAAATATAACTTTAATTCTTTAACTTTTAATTACATAAATAAATATTTGTTTGAATAGTTGTATTTAATATATTTGTTTACTTTAATTGTATCTATTATTAAATCTATTTAATCTAATAATATTTATTTTAATATTTTATTGATTTAAATACAATATAAATTAAAAAAATATTAATATAATATTCATTAAAAATAAAACAAAGTTTCTAAATTATAATTGCAGGATATCGAAGGTCAATAGATACAAGAACATATACAAGAGCAAAACGGCGTTCAAACAGGCCAAGTTTTGAAAGTGTATTAAGTAATATAGCTTCACCTATAGGCCCCCAAAAGACTGAAATTTTTGCAAACAATTGCAGTACACCTGTAAATATATTTCATATTTAATTATTATTGCATTATATAACTTTATAACATATAAATATAATTTTTTTAAACACGATTTTCTTTTAAAATTTTGAATGTTGAATAGATTTTAATTTTAAAGTTTTTACATGATTTAGAATGATATATATGTAACTTCTAATGTTTATTTCATTTTCTAATGTTAAATGTATTAAAATATATTAATTAATATTTTTATTATTATATATTCATAAATAATTTAAATTTATACATTTTTATTTCTTTCAGTTTGCAGTTAAACTCAAAGAACACCAAGAAGAAAAAAGCTCAATTCCACATATGTTACGACCTAATTTTAAAATGTACACTACATTTTTACATGACAATAACTCTTTAAGTCAAGCATCTGGTCCTGAAAGCATGGAAGTTTTTAGGAATATTTCGCAATCGAAAGGTGCAGATTCGTTTATAAACATGGTTCAGCCAGAGTTTACTGACGTTATTATGAATGAATCTCAGCCATCTATGCTTTGTTCATCACTTATGACTACATCGTTGAAGGATGATACAAGTTTGTCCACTGAAATTCTAACGAACTCTATGATGCAAACCAGCATGTTTGATGATATTAAAGATGTTTCGACGCCATTTGAAGCAGAAAATCTTGATTCTACTATAATTAAAACTGAACGCACAGCATTATTAAAAAGTAATCATAATAACGTTTCCATAAAACATATAGATCTTAATGATATATCTTATCTATCGCTGGTCGGTGATGAAACTATAATACTTGACAATACATTTGATTCTGTTTGCTCCGATAAACAAACTAATCCTGAAGTAGATAAAGACTCTTTTCAGGATTCTGGTTCTCTAAATAATACATATTCCAAAACTGTAGTCGAGTTAAACACATCGCTGCCTAGAAATGAATGTAAAGATTCTCCTAGAAGAGATACATTCATTGTTCGAAATGCAACATATGATGTAAAATTTGTGCCTGAAACATTAAATACTACCTTTGAACATAAAGAATCATCGCCTAAACAAGATAATTTAAATCAAACGTTCGATGCTGCAGATCAAAGTACACCCTCTCCAAAACATACAGCTATGAATTCTACTTTTGATGCTATAAATGATATTGATCAAGAAGCTCTAAATGTTACTTTTAATGCTGTAAAACAAACAGAATTACGGCAAGATTTAAATACTACATTTGATGCTAGAAGAGAATCTTTAAATGTAACTTTTGACAATGTCAAAGCGATAGAAGTTCGTCAAATAGAACCACCAAAACCAAAAGTGGTCACTTCATTGAGACAAGAATTACTAAGCGAAGTAAGGCGTGTTGAAAATAAATGTCTTGATTCGACATTTGATATAAATTCTCACAAAGAAAATTATGTTAAACAAACAAATCTTACATTAGATAAGAATCGTGGTGCACAAAACATTCAAAAAGGCTCTAAACTTATGGAAAAAAATCATTTAGACAGAAAGCTGACTTTTACAGTAAAAAATAATAATACTTTTGTTAAAGACGACGATGGAAATCTGAATTCCACATTTTTAAAGCCATCAGATCAACAACCAATTAAAAAGTTGCAAAGAAGGTTACCTGGTCCAACAATTTACTCTAAAGCACCAGGCTTTTTACAAAAATCAAACCCTAATTTAATATCTGGATCGCTGAATGCTGTTAATTTATCAGAGAATGTGAGTAGACCAAGTCTTTTGAAGTATCCTAGAGGTTCGCAACCAAATATAGCGTCTGCTGCTCAGAAAACTTCTCTAGGGCGATTCAAGAGTGGCTCAGATCAAAGATTAAAAGATGTTATCCATACTTCATCAGATTTTCACATTGCTGCATCTAGTGGTTCAACGGAAAGTATTGAAAGTACACAAAGTGCTCACAGTGCACCTGATTTAGATGATAGATTAAGTAATTGTTCAGAAAACAGTAGTCGTGGTTCATATACAATTGGGAGAATGGATAGTGATCAACTTCATAAGATAGCACAATTACAGGAAGAAAGTAAGTTTTAATAAAAATCTTTTTTTTATTTTGATATATTCTAAATTTAATTTCAATCAATTCTGTAATGTTAATTGTATTATAATATACATTATATTTTGATATATAAAAAATATTTTAAGTACTTACATTATTGATACTAATACTATAAAATTGTAGGTTTAAGATATGAATCAACTCCAAAGCCTAATAGATATGAAGGTGATTTCAAGAAAAAGGAAAATCTGCCTTCACCCATTGCAAAACATGATGAAAATGATATAAAAGAAAAGAATTCAGTGAAGAAAAATGACAAGCCAGAATTTGAAACAAGTTCTCCAATTGAAAGTCCAGTCATGAATCAGACAATAAATATAGCAGGTACTTATTTGATTAGGTTATTTTTTGATTTGGAACATGTTATATTTTAATAAATATAAACGTTATTAAAGTATTTTAACAAATTAATATATAATTTACATATAGTTTAATATATATTAAACATTGTTATCTTTTTTAATAAGGTGCTGAGAGTAAACCAGAAATTTTTCCAACTCAAGTTCAAACGACAATGAAGAAAACTGAGGTAAAGTATTATTGTAATATTTACTGTTAAGAAATTAATTTATATTACATTAACATTATTAATATAATATTTAATAAGGTTTATTATATTTTAATTTTCTATTTATAGGTACCTGTCAAACGGCAGTCAAAATTGCGGCAACCAACAAATTTTAGCACTTCCAATAGACCACAAAGCGCAGCTAGTGGCATTCCGAGGCCAATGTCTCGTATACCAGCGCCCAAAATGACACGCCCAAAGACTGCTCAAAATGAATTGAAAAAAGGATATTTGTGAAATAGAAGTACTAATGAATTATAATTTCATCGAATCAATGCATATGTAAACAATCATAAATTAATTTAACGTATAAACTTATTTTTTAAACAACACTGTACAGAAGAATCATATACTGTACTTTATTATGAATTCACGATATTATGTAAGTTGTTATTAAACTTCCGCGAATTTTGCTATTTATTATTGTATCTTATAAGATTATAAACGTTAACACACATTTGCTTGATTTTTTTTTAAATAACTTATTTGTTTATCGAAAAATGTTAATCATTATAAAATATAAGAACGAGTCGATGCAATCACTTTCGTTACAAATAGTATATGAATATACAAAAAAAGTATAAATATAGATCACTATTTTTGCATTTATTAATCATTGACAATCAGGGTTTCTAACTTTTATAAAGTTCATTCGATTGCGCTGATTTATTCTTATACACATTATAAGATGTGAAATATTATATATATTTATTAAGTTTATAAAGTTAGAAATAAGAGAGTAATAGACACTTATAACCTATTTTCATAAATTGTTATCAATTGGCAAGACATATCAACACAAATTATCTATACGCTTTCAAGGTTTTAGGAAAGAAAAAAAATTAAACGATAATATTAAATCGTTCAGGTCATAATATCGTATATAATATATAATCACACAAATTATATATATATATATATACACATAATATATACATATATATATTTATAATAATGATATATATATATATAATTTATTTATATAATGATTTGAATGTGTAATATATTCTTAAATATTCGGGTTAAGATTCGAATTAAAAAATATTTATATTACGTAAAAGACTCGTCTATATTCTTTTACGTCAATTTTAAATTGTAAATGAATTTTCTAGGTGTATATTATATTTATGGTATATTCAGCAATGTTAGTATCTCACATGAATATTTTAATATAGTTAAAAACTAGCTTCGCTTTTTAAACAACGCGTTGAAAAATATTGTATATTAACGAACCAATAATACGGAAGACTGTTATTTAAATACAATTAAAAAAATTAAATATTTATAATGATAACACAAATTATACAGTAAATTTGTATATTTTTCGATTTAATATAAATTTTATAAATGAAAAATTTTGTTACTTTATTTATCAAAATATATATCACTTTTTTACAAAATGTGTGTTTTTATTTGAAAACATTATTGATATAGTTTTATATTATACATCTTTGTTAAGCAATAATCAAAATAGTCTAACTTTCTAATATACTATACCTTCTTAATATTAGTTTTTGATGTATAGTTTTAAGAATTATTCGACTTGACTTAAAAAAATACTTGACTAAATGTATTTCTTAATTATTATTTTATTTTTATTTATAATATTATTTAAAAGTATGATATTGAATTGTAAATAAATGCATGACGTTTTATTTCTATTTATTTTGCAATATATTAAATATATTAATTATTATAGAATGAAATGCTACGCCTATTATGATTAAAAATTACTCAATGAAAATCACTAGAAATAAACATAAATTATCAGGTTTAAAATATTTGCCATTTTATCTAGGTACTGTACTTACAGATGTTAAATTAAATTTTATTATTTACAATGAAAATAAAATTTTTGTAGAACGCATATAAATAGTAATAAGGCTTAAAATGATAAATACCGTTTACTATATTACCAAAATTCAGAAATCAATTTATATTTTTGCACAATATATTTAATCAACCTATTTTAGCTTACATTATTTCTATAATATAAAACTGATTAACATTCACGATATCAAGTGTAATTCTTCTGGCATTAAATTTTAATTTTAAAATTGTTTCGTTATACGCATAATAATATATTAT
>JABFQC010004844.1:0-12243 GCA_022817085.1 Psilanteris sp. ZL-2020
ATATACACCTTATTAGTATAGAAAAGTTTTCTGAATGCAAATATCGTTACTGTATATATATATATATATATATATATATATATATATATATGATCCAACAATTGTAGTTATAACGTGCATATTTTATTTAAAAGTTTGTATTTTCAGCTAATTTTTATATTAGATACAAGGTACAAGGCATGCATATTACATAATGCCAATATTTAATTAAAAGAATTTTTTATAATTATGGTTTCAAAAATAGAATTTGTTCTTAAACTCATTTACTTAAAATGTAATTTAGAGCTATTACAATTAATTAATCAATAATACTAATTACTGTTATAAGTGAAGGAAAAATATGTAACAAATTAAAACAAAACAATTTCGAATTGTAATCAAATAGTATCTACGATAAGAGAACAAGAATAATTAATTGAATTGCAATATTAAATAACCAAATAATGACTACTATTATAATATAAGTAACTCTTATTATATAATAAAATTGTATTAGTTTTTAATTAATTAAGAATAATAAATAAATTATGTATTGATGTATTAATTAAAATGTTTTAAAAAAATAAACGTAAAATATTTGATACGACAGTAATGATTTATGAGTTATGGTTAATACAAACAACAATATATTTATTTTCTCAACATTTATTTAATATTTCATTGTTTTTATGAATGCATTTTCATCCTTACAAAAAGCGGATGTAGATTCACTATCTTTCACTGTGATACGTGAAATTACAATAAAATTAAATCAAATAAAATTTCCATCTTAATCGCACAGATGTGGCATTAACTGCATTATTTCTTTGAGAAATATTAGTACAATTTAAATGATCTATATATAATTCGAAAACTTTACTACCGATTAGCTCTTGCATCTAAACGTAACATTTGTTACAAAAGATACTGTTACACTAACTACATTTCCTAGACGTGATCGATCGGAGCTCATTTTTAGTCGGTGACATCGCTACTTTAATCTGCAATATATTCCAAATGCCTAAAACGCCACAATTGTTTTTGTTAAATTCATTTTCGTAATTTAAACGATAAAAACTTTGCAGTCGACATAATTGCGATAATAAGGAAATGCTAATTCCAAGACTCCACCAAATTGAAATAACTCGCAGTAATATTAAGTTTATGATCTTTAGTTTCAGAAATAATTTTTGATAGCGTTAAATAAAACTATTCCTTTACCCTATACAATTTCACAATATGTCGAGATTATCGTCATACCTCGCATTGGCATACATTCTCTTCCTCATCAGCGGCTTCGGAAGATTGAAACATCTTTGAGGTACAATAAGATAATTACGGGAGAAAAACACGATTATACAGAATCGTGCAAAGTAGACCTCGAGTTTCTTCACCCCTTTTCTTTGGTCTTTTGTCACTTCTGCTAGTGTAAAACTTATGCCATTTGTACGTATCATTTACTACATTTATTTAGGAAGTTCATCTGTTTTCTTAGAACATTCGAAAATACAAGTTTTGAATATTTATTGAGAATGAAGCGTACTAAATATAATTATCGAAAATAGTTTAACCAATTTCGTTCATAATTTACGAGACATTAATATATAAAATCGATACAATTATTCGTTTAGAACCAAACTAATGCATCAATCTCAATAAAAATTCATTAACAAATTAAACATTGATTCAATAAAGTATATATTTGTAAATTGTACGTATTTATAATTTGTTGAATACGTAAAATACAGACTTTTTATACATGCAATTCAATAAAATTATAATCAAAAACGATGAAATAGTGCTAAGAAGAACAAAGGATATTAGCGAGTCTTCTAATATCACCCATTACGGAACGCAAGTACTGGATACGAAGAAGAGGAGGAGAATGAATGAGAGTGAAGAGAAACAGAGTAAGCGGAATATTTCGTTTCGCGAAATTCCCGAGGAAGCAAGGACTCCTATTAATTACGGGCCATTATTCACTGCGAAATATTTCGCACTGCGTTTACTCTCGTCTCTTTTAACTTCTTCATTAATCTTTATATACATTGCTGTCATATTCCCCACGACATTACACTGTGCTTGTTCACTTTAAATAGGGAACTTATGTGTACTTTGTCATTTTACTACATCTTATATATTAATTGCTTCATTAATTAGACTTTAAAACTTTTATCTTCAAATGTTATACATAAAATGACAATATTTAACAGTATAACATAATGTACAATTTGTTCGCTATTTAATTACCACAAATTTCCACAAATTTAATTTAATTTTTGCATACCTCATACCATATTTTATTATATACATATGCATCAACTGTATTAATAGAATGAAGACAATTTTGTATCAAAAGTATATATTTTTCAGCATTGCTTCATAATTAATATTTCCTTCTTTTATTTTGACATCAGAGTTTTTGAACACATTTGCTTTATAAAATTATGCTCTCTTTATATCTATTTATAATTGCACATTTTAAAACGCATTTTCAATATTTTCTGCCTCATATTACTAATGAATTTTTAAATTTGATTTAAAATATCAACGTTTTTGTTTCATTTATCTTATGCATATGGAATTTGTTTACGTACGAATATCGTTAAACAAAAATGCGAAAATATAAATTTTTAATTCAAACTTTTAGAGTTAAAATGTATCTCTATAAAAACATGTAATAGAAGATCTGTGCTTCTAAATGAACGCTGTAAAATGTACAGTATATTCATATGAAATTCATAACACGGAAATAAATAAATGGTTTGTCTTTTTGATCAGTCGAAAAATAAATTTCGATAGATTTAAAACAACACTCAAAGGGCACTCCAAAAATTTGTTCGCCATAAATTGAAATCGACTTCGGACGCTTTTTAGATTGTTCTCGCTGTTTACCTTCATTTTTCTTAGACTCAAGTTTCTTCTATTTTCCGACAAGCTGGAACACGATTTTCGGAACTTGGGAGCGATGAAACTTCGGGCGGGGTTTTATCACAGTCAGTAGCCCTTGATGTAGGCGGCAATGTGCTTCTTCTCTTCTTCCGAGAGACCGTTCTTTAACGTTCTACGTACTATAACAAATATTAATTCGCTCATCAATTTTATGTTTCATAAATTTTGTATTGCATTATGCTTGTTGTTAAATTTCTACACACTTTTTAGTTAGATAAACAAACAAGTTGCGTACAATATTTTCTTTTTCATTCATTTCTAGTCAATTTTTGATTTTTGTGATACATTAAATGTTATAAAACTTTAATCATTACATTTTTGACTCTTAATGCATTAACGTACAGTAAACAGTAAATTCGTCCTGGGAGGTTTAACTACTTTATAACTGTTTTACGAGTACAAGGAACTGAAAGGATATTTTGCGAAGCATTTATTAGTTTATTATGTTTGTTGACGACTTACTATTAAGTAGCCTTAGAGGCTCTCTTTGAAAGTAAAATTATCACAAACTTCAATATGATTAATTATACGCGTGTATTATATGCATTTCTATGAACAAAACGTTTTATTATTTTAAGTAAAGTTCGAGTAATACATTTAAGACCGTAGTCACTTTTTATAAACGAATGAAGTCACTGTGTACCTAATGATATATAGGTATAAATAATAACTAAATTTTCATTAGTAATTTGGTTAAGCACATTTAAACACAATTCTGCATTTTAATATGTTAAAAGCGCTAATAAACAAAATTTAATTTCAGGATAAATCACAATTTTATGTTGTTAAATTATTACAGAACGAAGTACTTGGTATAATAGAGTGGAGTCAAATTAAACTAGACATGAAGAAATGTACTACGTGCGCAATTTGTAAAAAGATATTTGCTCGTGTAAATACGTATGCTTAAATTCAAATTCATAACTACATTTTTCTGATAATGGATTATGCATGTTTAAAATAAATTTTGTTAATAATTTAGTGGACATACATTAGAATGAGGATTGTACAAATCTAATTGACAAATTCTAAAAGATATTCACTTAGATTTTTTCTGTTTATACATATTACTTCCTAAAGTTATATATTGTTAATACTTCTGCAAAACTAATGATTTAATTTATTGAATGCTAAATAAGTCATGATTCCTGACCGGCATAAATGTAATGTCCATCAATAATTCAACGGAAACTCTCTCGTATCATCCAAGTGGATTACCCTTCTGCTGAGGAATTACCGCTGTCAAGATGAAAATTCCACTAATGCAAAATATTCTAACTTAGCTAAGATCATAAACTTTGAATTAAAAATAAATGAGGATTGAGTATAGCACAAAGACCATGTTTTCCAAGATTCCCATTGATTAAATGTCTTATTTATGAACTGGATTTAATCATAAAATGTAATAATTATAAAACTTGAAGAGGTTTGGGATATTATATTAATAAACATTTATACATATTTCTTATTACCACTCTATTACTCGTAATAAATACACTATATGTGTTGTTAAAAGTTTAACATAATAATTAACTTGCATGTTTGATCACTTTAAAGCGTGAATATAACAATTTTGACATTAATTGGAATTCAAATTTACCAAAATATTTAATGAAAATACATATATGATACATTCATTAATGTGTGATTTATGACAAGTTAGTGTGTTTAGTTATAACGGAGGGTATAAAAAAAGATAACTTATTAGATATATAACGAGTATTAATTGAGACCAAATTTCCATGCCATGCAAAGTTGTTTCAACCATCTACCGAACCTTCTTTAGTAGGAGTCACGTGATCACGTCGATTCAGGGTTGATATCCATCTGGTGTAGTATTATTCTCTCGAGTTCGTGATCTCTTAACTGTGAGGCAAAAAAGAAAAGAAGCTAGGCAAGACCGTTAGCACCACCACCATTTTTTGTTAAAACCATCACCACACCCTTTCCGTGTCACCGTATACTATCATTTAATTACTTCACAAGTTATCGTACGATATAAAGTTGCATATTCCTTTTGTACAACCAAAAACTTATCAAAAATTTTTTATCAAAAATCTTTCAAGCAAACGTATATGTTGTATGATATTATCCGAAAAGGTTACAATAAAAATATGAAATCTTTTTAATGCAACTCTTTATTTTTGAAAAAAACCCTTTTTATAGCAGAAGACGACGAAATCAAATTAGAATCAAGTAATAAGATTGCTATCATTTTATCTCAAACAAGTAGTGCTGCAATTGAAATATGAGATTCCTTTAATTGCTTTTCATAAAAGAAAGATTTGTCTTCGATTTTCATTCTTTTTATCTCCCGATTGTTTGTTTCAACTTCAAACAATAGAGTTTTAAAGTTATCTGATATTTTATTAATGAATTTTAATAAAAATTATTGAAAATAATAACATTTCCCGATTAACTTTGACTTGACTTTTAATAGGATCATTTATATATATCTTTTATTCATTTAAATGTGTTAAAGTTTTGAAGCAATCAAAAAATAATTGTTTTTATTTGCTTGTTTGAATTCATTGGAGAATAATGTTAAATAGACGACCAACAGACTTTTTCCCAAGGCAATTTAACTCGACAGAACTACAAGACATTCTGGAAGAAAGTTTCATCGTTTTCTGTATTGTTAGAAATAACTGTTATTGCTGAAACCCTTAATTCCACCTATCTTCAACCCTCGTTTTCGTAAAATATATTTCATTAAAAACAATTAAAGTGCACTTTCGTTTAATAGATTTCTAATTTTTATTATTTCACAGTTATTTATTAAAAATTAATTTCTTAAGTTAAATATTATTGAATTATTGTAATACTCTATATAATTTCTTTATTACTTTTAAATCGAATTAAAATAACAAGTATATCTGAATGCACAATAAAAAACTTTGTACGTATGTTCTGAATAAAATCATAAAATCACACGGTGACTGAAGGTTTCGGCCTTCAAATGTGCATGTTACGAAGGTACCTTCAAATTTGAATATGCGTTTCTGTGTCCCTTTTCTATTACCTTGCCATGAATCCATATTAACAAATTTGAATTTATTATAATATATTTAGGAATAATTAATTATGCATTTAATTTTCGTATTCTTATACAATGCAATGTTAAATAATTACAGATTTTAATGTTGAAACCTGATTTTGATTTGGAAAAATAATATAAAAAGGGTACGTTAGAATAAACGCCAGTGCAGGGTGCAGAGATTTCACTTACAAGACTTACGGTCGGCGTGTCGAGTTCTCTTGCGTTCTCGTGGTGCTGTTCTCGTAGGTGGATTGTCCGTAGTGGTTTTCAAGAGAGACTCTATGAAGTCGTCATCCACATCTGTTAAAGTGCCATTGGTTTGCTCGTCCCTGAGAAGGGGGCCCAACAAAGCACGTCCTAAAATATTAATATTAAATTAAATAAATTTAATTTAATAAAACTGTTTTTTGTGAATTTTGAATTTGTCTATTTTTCAAACATCTAAAAATTCACTGCGATCGCAAACGTGGAAAGATCAACTAGTCCGTCGTATGTATTATCCGAATTAAGAACGCGCCGTGGCGTTCTCATGTTCAACCCATATGGCAGAAAGTTCAGACCCGTCAAAACTACAGAATTTCTTTCAAACTTTACTTTTGTTGCGTTCCTTTTTTTCAAAAAGGATTTCACAAACTCCTGCCTTTCTTATCTTTGAATATCTGTTGAGTTACAGTAGTTATTCTTGGGCAATTAGCATATAGTCGATTAATTTCGATGAACACATGATATTAAGCAAATATATTATTCGAGTTTGATATAATGATTCTAAATAGAAACAAATATCATTGAGTAAATTAAGAAACAATGAATATGTTTCATAATGATTGCAATAAATAATATATGATTTGGAATTAATTTTTCATAAAATTATTTTATACTACTTCTTTATATTTAATTTCTTGTATTCATATTTCTAATAAAATTTAAAATTTTTTAAAAAATTAAAAAAAATCAATACAAATTCCTTCGTGGGTTCACAATATAATTAATAATGTTATTTTTATTAAATTATTATAATAGTTCATATAATAATTTCAAACCATTAATTTCATTAACCTAATGGTTAATATTTTAAAATTAAAGAAGCAACTCATTTTTGGTTTTCATTATTATATTAAATGAAATATTGTTTAATATATTTTAAAATTAAATCGACTGAATTAAAGCAGTATTCTATTGTATGTAGGTAAATAACAAATTTAGTAACAGAAAAAAATTTAATTTTCTACTTTTTCCATTATCTTCAATTCTATCATTTATTCCGTTATATATTTTTGCATAGATTCTTTTATTCTCTGTTATTCTATATGGCCTTTGCAAAATGATAAAGGTAATATATATGGTGTTCTTTATATGAAATGTTTTTTCTTTATTATCGTTATTGTTTTAATATTCAGTAATGGTACTCGTTAAAAATCTATAACTACTAAATAAACGTCATTGAAAACGCTAAATAAGAGTTATAAATATGTAAAAACAATGTAGTAATTTATTTCGTTGAGTTCAAAATAATCATTTCTGTTAAAATACGTTCTTTGAATATGTGTAATAACTGTGGTCTAGAGATATAAGAAATCAAGCGTAGGAAGAATAAGAATGGTAAAATAAAGTATAAGAAATGGTGAGGTAGGACTGGATAAGTGCGATTTAGAACAAGGTGCTTTAGAAAAGCGTTGCGTACTTTACGTTCGCGCGGCACACGTGTACATAAGCCGGAATAAAGGGGCAAACTTATAGTTGTACAAGCCACGAACGGGTCCGCGGTAAAAACTGGCCAACTTTACGAGCGATATGCATAATAACATGTAGGTGGCGCTGATGTAGTTCGTGGATAGCCACAGAGAAAATCCCCCGGAAGCCCAACACACCTTATTTTCTTCGAGTCATCACGAAGATTTGTGTTATAACAAATTTTAAAATTATATTATTCTGTGAGAAAACTGTGCCCTGAACAGGTGGATGATGTTTTTACGCGTTTTATAACATGATTCCAGTGAATTATGAACTAGCAATAGGTACAATTTCCAGTGTAAAAACAAAATTTAATGCAATATAATGAAAAGTTATTATATATCAAAATTTAGATGCTTTGACAACTTTATTATATAGTGAATATAAATCATAATATTAAAAATAAACTAATTTTTTATCATTATTATTGTGTTAAAATTTTGGATAAAATATATTAAAAATCTTTTATCAAAATCGCACAAAAAATGTTAAAAATTATCATTTTCAGTCGTAATGCTCAATTACCATTATTCATGCTAATTTTTACTATCAAATTTCTCTCAGTGTATATTTTATAAATTATATTAAAATAATATAAATATATGTATAATAATATAATTTATGTTAAACAATTCACTCCCATATGTAATAACCATGTATAATTAAAAATGCTAAATATAACTGTTTTAATTATAATTGTTTCTTAGAGTTAATAATAGTATGAATAAGTTAGTAAGTAAAGAAAATATAAATTAATTATTAAATTATTGTTTGAATATAAAATTATGATACATATTTAATTAACAGTATTGAATTTCAACGAAAGTATTCATATATATTATTATATATTAACTGAATTTATTGTTTATTAATTTATATTTAGTAATGTTATACCCATAAATCTTGTTTAAAATGATATTTATAATTGTAATATATATATACACTTTTTATTCTAGTCCTTTTGTATATTAGCAAATGTAGTAACATGATAATGTTGTATATATAAATGATGTTTTTGCATATAATATACAATAATCCGCCCTGATAACAGTAATTCAAGTGATGCTTTTGAATACAGACTAAAATAATACGACTTTGGGGTTAAATTGTACGTAAGTTCTGTTAAATTATTAAAGACATGGGGGTTGGAAAGCGAAACTTTCCCCTCCTTTCGCATTTCTGCCAGCAACTATAATAAAGAAAAGAAAAAAACTCTTACCATCTTTTCTTTGTCTTCGCCAAGGCAGTGTACCATGAATACTTTCGACGTCAGAGATATCGTTTCCCAATAATTGCCTAAGTTCCGCATCTGCACGATCTTCTTTTGTTCTAAATTTGCCAACCTAGATTAACAAAAAAAAGAAGAGAAAAATATTATACTTAATCATTAACCAAATTACAGATTGCAAGTTTTATATTCCAGTCAAAATGTAGTTGAAAGGGAATATTATTAATAGATAAAACATAAATATATATGCTAGTTATATAGAATGTTGGGATTACCACCTCAGTAATCTTTTTTCCTCTCGTTTTGTTACGTTCTCTGTGATTAGCTTTTTTTTCGAGTTGCTGTATAACACGTTCTCTCGTTGTCCTGTATTCTAGAGCGAATTCGGACACGATTCTACAAAACTCATTCGGTTTGGTATCCTGAATCCTATGCAATGGTACCCCAAGCCAAAGGATGAATTTGTGAAAACGATTTATGATGCGTCTGTGCACGATGCCCAGTACGATTATCCTTTCTGCGCAGTCAGCCAGGAAGTCAGACATCCTGAACAAAACGTACACATGTATTAAAGTAACGATAATGCAAAAGCATATATTTTTTAATAACATTAGCTATAAAATTAAACATACAAAGTATAAGATATTATTTTAAACTAATAAACAGAAATACATCTATATGGAGATTTTGTATGTAAATTAATGTGTCTTTGCAAAAGCGCAAGTTTATACTATAATTTTAAGATTACTTTAAAACTGTCAATGAAAATTCTATATACTAATTGACAAATTAAACAACATAAAATATCCATCTTCAATATAGCATGTCTAAGTGAGTGCATAGAAACAGAATTGCAATTATTAACCATCAACGGTTTACTTATAATTAAGTTATGTTTAAGATTTATAGCCATTGATGACATAATATTCTTCTTTCATAATTACAGATAAGATAAAAGTAAGAGTTTAATATAAAGTAAAAACGAATGAAGACTCAATAGTAACCAAAGCTGTTATGAAAAAGAAAATGATAAAAAAATAATGCTTCGCAAGAAAGGGAAAAGAATGGCTCGAATAATTAATGACACTGAGTTTGGGCATAGTCCAAGTTTGTGAACAAAAAAAGCTCGCGAGAACTCTTTTCGACTCTTCAGAAACTCGCGACCAACTCAATTTATGAGCCGTGGCACGTTGAAAGTTTCGCACCAATTGTAGAAATGAGAGTAGTTGAACGCGATGGTTGATGGGATACATGTCTTGTTGGAGATACTTACTTAACCTTCATCATCGTTGAGCCATCGTGCTTTGCGATGAGCTTCAAGTGATCCCAAGAAGCTTTGCACTCGTTTTCCAATTTACTGATATTCGAGGCCAGCTCGTCGAAATCGATTCTAGATGCCCGAGTAACCGCACCAATCTAAAATCATATTTACATAAACTTGACTTAATAACGTAGCCTGACGATCTGAAATATTATTTCAGATTTTAACTTTTCCATCATTACGCAGACATTTTGAATTATAAATACACTATAAATATTTATTTTCTTGTCTAAATATACATTTGTATTAAAACGAAGCGTCTTTTTTATTTTTGTATAATTGTCGTTTCACTTGCCTCTGAATACAGATCTGTTGCATCTGGAAACTTCTCCATCACCATATGACATAAATGGTGAAGGAGAGAATGTTTATGTACAGTGTCTTTAACTTCGGGAACCTTAGCCAGATATTCTAATTGAAATCCTTTTACCTGAAATTTGAAGATTAATATTATTCGACTACAATTTATTTTATATATTATGTTGCTAACATACCGCGAATCTTATAATTAGAAGCGACAAATAATTTAGAATAATTGGAATCTCCACAATTTTGACGATCAATTTCTTAAGTTAGATTAACCGGATATCATTCAGCTGGCTTTCAATACTCACCTCATTTCCGTTCAGAAATATTCCGATTGAGAGTAGCGTGCTGAGAATTCCTCGAAAAGTTTTATTCACTCGCAGAGTCTCCATTCCTTGCTTCAAATCCATCAAAGGATCGGCAATTTCCTGTAAGTCGTAGTTGTTAATGTTTCAATAGAATAATTTTTTGGTACACCAATGGTATTTTTACTTTTACAAGAACTTAGATTTTAATCAAATTAAAACTGCAATGAAAACATTTTAGATACCCTAATAATTATAAATATGAGGTATGCATTTATATAATAATAAAGCATTAGCAAATATAAACTTTACAAAAATTATGAGTTTATTACGGATAGTATAATAAATTAAAAATAAAAATTTTATAATATGCTCAATTACAATTTTTCTTTTTTATACTTAATATAATTTTGTTCATGAAAAATGGTTGCTTTTACGAGCGTATAAAAGTAACGCGGGGATTATGTAATACATATGAATGCTAATGTATCATCTATAAAACGCCAATATGAAAGATTAAAACGTAATAAAATTGTTCTCTGACGAATCGCGCCGACACCTTGCATTATGTTTTATTGTTGCATTAAATAAATAACATGATCAATACTAAATGCTGATCGCAGAACTAATTTTTAACATAACGCACCTTCTCTGAATTCTCAAAGTCGAGTTTAAATGCCCAAAGTTTCAGTCTTGCCGGCAATTCAGAAATAGAAGCTAAAGTCAAAAGAAATTGTTCGGCTGAACCAAGCGGAAGGTCTGGATTAGCGGCCTGCGCTTCTTGTATTTTAGATCTTTCCTCTTCGGTTGGTAACATGTTTAACAATTTCTGAAAATATGCATATCATTTATTTATAAAACTAATTCGACGAAAGGTTAGTTTTATAACAACTATTTGATTGTATTGTTCACAAATTTAATATATTCAAAAATTAAAAAATAATAAAGAAGTTGAACAATAAACTAAAATGGTACATTTTAAGAGGTTTTAAACAAAAAATGTGTAACAAAGTTTAAACTTTTTATTTCAGCTAAGTACTTTGCGTAATATATAATATTTTATGATGCTTCATTTCATAATACGAAAAATTAAATATACATACCCCAATACCTTCTCTATTCATAATAGTAGCATCCATTTTTAAAATTGCCGTTTTAATGGATCTCGGAGGTGGTAATTTCGTCATTCCTATGTTTATAGCGTGAGATCTCTTGTGATCTAATACAATTATTTCCTTATTTTTATTCATTTCAGCTTGTTTCTGTTTCATTGAATACAAAGACAATACATTAATTTGCATTGAAATAAAAGTTTACATTTATTATATACGAAAATGAATCATGTTATTTTTTCTCATATTCTTTCATTTCGATGTACGTA
>JABFQC010004845.1:0-12242 GCA_022817085.1 Psilanteris sp. ZL-2020
TATATATATTGAGGTGAGTGCACGATGAGAAAATATAGTAACAATTTACTATACATATGATGAAGTGGATATAAAAACGCGGGCTTTTATACGAAAAACTGTTATGAAATTGAACTTTTTTGATTCGTTTTTATATAGTTTTTTAATAAAATATAATACACGGATATTTAATATATATTATGGTAATTTGTAGAATGGTCTTAAATATAATACTCTGAGAAAACTAATGTGCTAACCATTGTCATTTAAATGGAAAACTTTACCACTAGATATTCACAATTGTAATATCAATTTTCAGCAATACAACCACATTTGTACAGAAATGAAAAGATAGACTAAAATAAATAGAATTGTATATATTTAATTTAAAAATATAATTTTTATTATAATTTTGACAGTAATATGTATTGCAATATAGTACAATTTTAACTATTTCAAAAGTACCAATTATAGTTTTCTCGTATGAATTTCATATAATAAATGTAACAAATTTTAAATGTAATTTATATTACAGACTAATTAGTTTGTATCAAAAATTAATTAAACAACTTATGTAAATGATTGTAAACACGCAGTAGAAAGTTGGTAATTGTTTTCTTATTAAATGAATTCATATTTTATTGTTACACTAACTTCTATTAATATAAATTACATGTTTATTATATTTACATAATTAAGTTTCTTAAATGAATAACATTTTTGAGTTTAAACGTTTAAATTTAATTATTAATTCCAATTTTCATAATCTCACAAATGTATTAAATCATTATATATGGAATATTTAGTTAACTATATGGATATTAATTTATAGAATTTATTTATATTGTGTTAATATTGTCTGTATCATTTTATTCAATGTCAAAGTGGAAAATCATATGTTCTTTGTATATATGAAAATGACTTATTTTTATATAATTTTTCATATCAATTTTTATAATATTCTCATTACAATTTTCAGCATTTACAATAAATCCTGCATTTTTATAAAAATTTAGTCGATACGATTTTCATTATTCTATTAATATTATTACATTTGTATCATTAATTCAAATTGGATTGAACATAAAATCATTATTAAAATTTTAAATTTACGTTCGAATTGATTACACGGAAACATTCAATATATCCTATAAATTAATATATATATGTGCATATACATCAAAAGTGACAAAGCAAATGGAATGCTTAAATGCACTTAATATAAACTTAAATATATATATTTTTTATATTTACATCACCGCGAATAAATTTATACTGCATATCATAAATTATTAACAAGTAATATTCAACTCAACTCCAACTCGCGGTTCAGATGCAATACATATAACCCTCCTATAAAAATCTCTTTCGATAAGATGTAACACAGATATGTTCCGTATTTTTCATTTCATAAAACTTTTTATACAAACTTAGAAGGATTAGGATTTATCGGAATCAGATCGACCGATTTGATTATGGCATTTTGAAGTTTACCACATTCAAAAATATTCGCACGTAAATCCGTACTTCCTATACAATATTAATACAAATTAAACACATATATTCAACAAATTTAAATCTA
This sequence comes from Psilanteris sp. ZL-2020, assembly GCA_022817085.1. Lineage (NCBI taxonomy): Eukaryota > Metazoa > Arthropoda > Insecta > Hymenoptera > Scelionidae > Psilanteris > Psilanteris sp. ZL-2020. The sequence goes on from JABFQC010004845.1 coordinate 1,562, forward strand.
TCATTTAAATCAAATAAAAATGAATAATCAGCTTTCATATTCCACTTGTGTTTAATAGCTTCCCCTGTGACTGCGTATTTATCTCATTTTAATTTGACGCGTACATTATAATTCAGTATTATTTTTAAATCCGAATTGTATGTCGTGTTTAAAAACAAATGATTTAACTTAAACGACTGAAAACCGTATCAATTACAATTATCCCCCCCTCGATTGTCCTGGAACCTGTTATAAACAATTAAATAATAAACACAACACCGCCCGTAATCGCTTGTTTTTATATAAAAAATTAAAGACCAACTAATTGTGATGATTTGCAACTTCGCCGTCAATCAATTAAATTTCCCCAACACTTAATCAATATCAAATTGCATAACGCATATATTAATAAACACAACAATTATGTCGAAACCATATTAATTGCAATTAATTTTCCATTTAATTCAAAAATAACAATAACAAAAACAATAATAATATAATAATAATAATAATCACAATAACAATAACAGAGACAGTAATAATAACAAAGCAATAACAACAACAACAACAACAACAACAACAACAATAATAATAATAAAAACCAACCGCCAAATTATAAACAAAACAATCCCGTTTCGTTTACTCCCCCCACCCAATTGTCTGCCAAACTCGAATGCACTTATTTTGCGACTGAAATTCGTCGTAATTTCTGCGGCGTGTTTTACTTTAGATCAACTTTAAGTTAAAGATAAAAGATAGGAACACGCTGCGTGAGCATTCAAGGAGATTCAATATTCACCAAGTCGGCACGCTGGTGTGCGCGCGATGTGCGTATGCGTGAGGGGTATTTATGTGTATCACCTACGCAGCCGAGGGCAAGATACCGGCACGCCATTTCTAGGAACCCATCCGGCTACATCCTCTTAGCACGCACGCACGCATTATAGTAGGCAAGTATATAAATGCATCCAGGTATGAGGTCATCATTGTTAGTTCCTGATTCCCCGTAGATTTTAAATTCATGCAAAAAGTTCGCTTGTTTCGCGATTCCGGTGTCGACGGGCGTCACCGAAATGAAATTAACGCGCTTTTTCTGTTTACGGGATACGTGCAACTAGTTAAAACGATTCTGATTGCGCGCGCCATTATACGCAAACACGTGTGACCTCGTCACAGGGAGAACCGAGAAAAAAAAAAGAAGAAAAAAATAGCGAAAGGCATTACCGGTGCGAACAGTAGCGTTTTATTTCAATTAAAATATAACGCACAAAAGTTCGTTATTAAAAGCGCACTGGCGGTTTATTAGTAAACAAAAAGTATCTCAAGGACAAAAGTACCGTAAACATCGTAGCGCCTTTGATGCCATGTTTACATATTCGTCAATGTTTACTGTTCGGTCATTCTTAACAGAACTATTGTTTTGTCCTTGAATCGCTTCGCGTTTAATAATATTTACCGAACCGCGTCGAGTTATGACATATGCGGGTTGAATACGAATTGTCAGAATTTATCACTACTTTTATTACATTATACATATAGTAATTTTTTGACCGGTTCGTTGATAGGTTTATTTTAGCATTCGATGACAAAATAATTTCCTTCACATTCCGTTCGACTTTCAATGAATTTCAATCGCGTAATACGTCGTGGGCTTCGAAATCACCGCGTTATTAGTATTATTTGAATTGTTATCAACGAAACGTTGCTCGAGTTTAATTGACTATGCACATTTCTATTGTCTTATATCCACAGCGAGCGAACTTATATTGATAATGCAGATCTGCGGATCTGTAACACGTTCCCGCGCTCACTGGAATCGATCGCATCTGGTCAATATGGGATCGCGGCATGGATCCGGGAGCACATACACACATCAGTAAAGCGAGCGTACCTCCGCTTATCTCTCTTACATCGTGGTTTACGCAGAGCGACCTTATCGTATCCTTTCGCGTGAACCGAGTTTCTCAAAAGTAATGTAGTTGCATCGCGACTATTTTCTCATAATAAAGCAGCGCGTGAAACGAGAGACAAATACTTTTTGCGTTTTGTTTCGAATGACTCGCGCTGGATGTTCGTTTGCGTTTCGGCTAATGCGTGGATCGCGTAAAATAGTACGCGATTATGAAACCGAAAAAATTAAGTACGCGCGCATAAATCAGTTTGTTCTTTTTAACACGTTTATTATTCAAGCATTTCGTCTAAAAACCGACAAAATTCGCGTTATTGAGAAATAACGTCGTATTGTCAAAAATAACCGAGAATCACGGATGGGTCGTGTTATGTAAACAAACGAATTTACAAGATATTCTTTCCTAAAAAGGCAACGACTTTTATTGTTTCATTGTTTACATCACAAAATGACCTTGCCATTCTTTTCTTATTGACGATACATCGATCGCTTTTGGACGCAAAATATAAATATTTGTTGCGTTATTAAAATATTCGTTATTAATATAGATGACAATTCTTTTTTGTTTTTCGTGTTATTATTACGCGCAAGTCAATATTTCAGGAAAGTTGACGAAATTTGTATTATATACAAATATGTATACATTAATAAAATCTTTTTTTTTCCTACTATTTTTCAACTTTTCTTCGTCAATTTTAATTATTCACTTTTCAATTCTCCAATTGTAATAATCCGAGCTAATTGCTTCATCGGCGATTCTGCGCAAAAGATTCACTCGGGCAACCGAGTCGTGCGATCGGTTGAACTCGGAACGACGAACGTAAAACCGACGCGCAAAAGGTCGCCCTTTCGCGAACTCTCGTACGTAACGCAAATCGAGTCAAAACGCGTCGATGTAATCTGCTGAAAATCGTGACGTTTACTCACAGACGCACGCCGTTGACTGTGTGTGTGTAAATAACCACGTAGAACAGTTCGATTGCCTCAATTGTCGTCTTCGTCGTCGTCGTCGTCCCTGCGGCGTTTGAGGTGTCTGCGACGAATAGCGACGGCACTCTTAGAATCGACCTGAAAAAGACGCGCTGTTCAAGCGATTGCACATTTTATGCGGGGAAACTGTGAGCGAACGAAATGTACAAGGAAGCGGGTTTTTGCCTTTCCATGCCACTTACTGTGCGTCAAATTCACATTGTATTCGGAGAAACAACGTTCGAAAAAACGTCCAATTAAATGTACTTTTTCAACGGAAATACACCGATGGCAAATTGTAACAATGATTTTTTATACGAAATCGATTTGCTTAGTTTCGTAGGAATTCGATTGTTTGTTTTGGTTATACTTTTGTCTATGTAAACAATCCGCGTTTACGATACTGTTTCGGTGTAATTGTAATTCGACGAATGTTTAATTAATATTTTACGTATTTATCGTGCGTTAAAACTGTTGAGTTATTAGCATGCAACGATGGTTTAAAGTAAATTAAACTATTGGATAAAGTGTATATATATGTGTATATATATAGTATATCATTAATATGTAAGATGCTGGCTGGTTAAGAGAACTGTCAGTGATGAATAACTATAATCTTCAACAATTATTATTCTGGTCTGTAATTCTATCAAATTATTATTTGAATAAATACTTAATAATTAATTAAGACCGTTTGTAGATTATAGAAATGTGCTTTACTAATTCAACAGCAATAACGCAGAAATAAACTTTTGAATATGCGTATTTATATTTTGTTTAATTATAATATTTTGTAATGCATCGAGCAATTTTGTTGACAAAAAACAAACGTCGAGTTTAAAGCAAAACATGTTTTTCCCCGAAGAATACTTTACTACGATTATAAAATGTTACTATACTACGTGTACTATAGTGCAATGCTTTGTATGGAAATACCACGAGCAAGACAAAGACAGCCGTATGAAACTTGGTAACGCTGAGAGGAATTTCTAGAATCATTCCTATCTTGCTGTGATCCTGAACACAACTTCAAGCTTAGACAATTCCTAAGAAATGTTTGTAAACGCCATTGATTTAAACAAGTTTAATTTCAAAAATAATATTTCTTTTACAGATCAAGGTCAATTTTGCAACTCGCTCGTAGAGTTGAAGGAAGAAAATTGAAGACGCCGTCCAGAATACGAATTTTGAATCCTGACTTCTGTTTTCATAAATGACCTTCAGAAAGCCAAACATTTACATTATTGTGACCTTTATAAGTATTTATTTACATAAACATTCCATAAATCTTAAAATGTCTGATTCTTTACCCACGCACCAAAATACCACACCTGCGTCTATTCAAAAAATTATGCAAAAAACAGAGTGTAAATAAATAGTACGATAAATAAAACGCGAATAATGTATATATCGGTTGAAAAAGCAGCGCAATTAAAATTTAAATACGTAAGTAAATAATTTATCACGCGGCAATTACATTCTGTTCAATTTTCATCATTTTTACGCAATATATATATGTTCATAATCATACGACTTATGAACCTTCCGTTACTCCGTGCCATCTAATCCGCGCGAATAAATCAAGTAACCGTACCGATAGTCACGAACGAGGGACGGCTGATTGTTCGTATGCCCGGCTCCCAGTTCGTATGATATATAGGCGCCTGTATACGTGTTATATCCGTAATTATATCGGCAGGGCTATTGAGTCAGCCTATAATTCCAATGACGTGACGCAGACTTCTTAACTTTTACGTTCATGGCAAATCCGAAAACGGTGTTTAATCAAATTCTTAAATGAGTTGAGACATGATGACAAGTACAAGCAGACCAAACGGTTCTGCACTTTAGTAGTTTCCGGATTATTGCAATTGGAAAGGTTCGTATTTAACTATCTAAGCTGAAAAGAGTCATTGTTTGCATAACGTATTATATGATTAAGCAGATTAAAGGGTTAGACTAATAAACATGTTCGTCAAATATAGTTTTTCAGATTTCGGATGGACTTTATAATCTTCATAACCTCCAGATCGAGAATTTAACAGATTAATTTTGAAGAGGTAAGTATGTAATTTAGTATCAAAAAAAAAATTTTTGAAAAAGATATTTTTATATTTTATAATAAATAATAAAACTTTAAAATAATTGTAGTAATATTTAATTAGTTAATTTTTATTTATATTATTAGCCATTGTGAATTTTATAATTTATAAATTTTGTTTACAATGTTTTTTCCGCATTTCACAATTATGATTTAAGAAAATTGATAAGACTAAATAAGTCATGTAATTAGATTAGTAATTTAGAAATTTTAAATGAAATTCGAAACTGTGTCAACAAATTTAAATATTTTTAAATTAAACGTTTATATTTTTTACGTATTTTTTACATTATGGTTAGTTATGTTCAGATAATAATTTTATATATTAGCCTTTATTCTATGTTATATATAATAATGTTATTATATTTCTTGTTTTACGTAATAAAGGTAATTTAATAAAAAAAAATCTACCTTTTTTTTATTTACACACTCGCATATACCTATAAATAGATTTTATCTTACCGCATATAAAGACTTTAAATTAGCGGGCTTTTAAAATATACTTATATTCATATATATATATATATCATTTCGATATCACTAAGTAGTTATGTATTTACAAATGTGTTTTGCCTTTTTAATTATTTTTTTTAGTTTAATTTATATATTAGTATAAAATTATTATAATAATTGTGAAGTGCCAGTTTTCACTATCAATATGTTTATGGAATTAATTTATGTAATAAATCATGTAAAACCAGTCATCTCATAATTTTATTTCTATACACTGAAAAAGTACAATGTTTTAAAAATGCCCTTAATTTTCCTGTATTGAATTCAGTAAAAACAATTCTTTATGAAGTTATGAATAAATTAATTTATATGTAATATAAAAATCTATAAATATGTCTATTAAACAATTTTATAATAAGTTATTTAATTTCGAATAATCAGAATAATATTTTATAGACTGAGATAATTATTTAAATTTATATTCTTTATTGTATATAACTGTGACATATATATACATGAATTGTTCGTTTCAAATTTTTCTCTTAAACTTTATAGCGCATATACGTGAATGCGAATGTACATACTTCTTTTTGTAAAATAAAAAACACTGTTACAATATACTACGTCTATAACTTAAAAAATTTATTTGCCTGAAAAAGTCGTACAAATTGAAATCAAAGTTTTTTATTTGATTTCTCATTTCGAGCGACTTTTAATTGACTGTAAGTCACTTCATTATGCTAAATCACCACCAAAATTGATTGCCAAACAAAAAGGGAAATTGGCTTTTTTTCATATATAAGACAAATAAAAAATCCAAATCACGGAAGTCTTCTCAAGTGTCTTACAAGAGTCTTATCGGGAGTTTTACCAAGTCAATAATTCAAATCAGAATCAATTAAAATTAAACAAAGGAATTTTAAATAGTCTCGTGAGTATAATAATAATTATAACTTTTACTGTAATAACATTTTATTTAATTTATCTTAGAAGTATTATCATAGAACCAACAAATGCATAAGAAATGATATGCATAGAAATATATATGTATATATATAATAATAATAATAATTTAATCGTAAATAAAAAAATATACAAACTAAAAACCATGTAATTATTATCATAAATACAATCCTTTTATATTAATAATAATTTACTATTTTTGTAAGAAAATTGTTCTAATAATTATTTCACTTCGTATATATTTATTCAATTTAAGATTAATTATTGTGTGTGTGTGTGTATTCTTATTTTTTAAAATATCATTAATATCATGCATAACTCATTATGCATAACTGAGACGACATTATTCACGTTACATTTTGTAAAGATTCCAATGCATTTGTCAAATAGAAAAGACAACAAGGTTGGATCGCTTGGTTCACAAAGGGCATTTCATTGACCCTTTTGGTACGATAGTGAGATGGTCCGATGGAACCGAAGAATTACGTGTATTAGAAATTAAGTACAATTAACCTGAAATGCTAATCTAAGTCCTTTAACACATTATTTTTTTTCGACTTATTGCATCATATAATGATAAAAAACTAAACTTTCATTCCTTATTACATTAATTAAAACCAAAACAATCCTCTTCAAATTTATCCATTTCATCAAAATCAAAATTAAAAGTCGATAGGACCTTGCACAATAAATGTTATTCTAATTACAGATTACTCTGCGCATGTAATATTTCTGATAAATTTTTCTCTTGCGATAGTAGATTTTGTTATTATTATTATTATTATTATTATTATTATTATTGTCATAAATATTAATCGTATAACAAATCAATTTGAAAATTGCAAATATAAAACAAAAAATTTTTTATTATTTTTAGAAACACGTACGTATTTTTGCGTATTACGTTACATTATATATATCGAATATATAGATGTATATATGTACATACAGGAAATGCTCCCCTGTAATATATTTCGTAGCGCGGCATCGTTTTCACGAATGAACTTTTTCAACGAAAGTATACCAGAATAGATACAATATCAGTAACTCATTATTTAAAGGTTATTTTTGCGTAGCATCTCGGTCCGTTGGCGTAGCAATTGCCGCGATCCTGTTGTAATCGCGCGTATACATTGAGTTTCTTATTCCGGTGTAGCTCGAAGCGCCGAGAGTCGCATCGTGGCACGATCGTGGATCACGGATCACGGAGGACCGTGCACCCAAGCTCACCAACCTCGATAAGGTACGATGGGCAAAGATCATTAGCCGTGATTTGTTGTCGAGCGAGCTGCCCAGAGTGACCCCAGAGTTAGTTGCGCCGATGTTACGCCGTCAACTTTGTCCGAGTCGCGCATCGCAGCCATTTCCAATAAGGCGCGTGATCTCCGTCTCGATCGCACGGATCCCGCGGCCGCAAAAATAACGCAACAAATAAACTAATTTCAGCTAATTGCACGGGCCGCTCACAAAATTAACACAAAAGATGTACATTAAAGCTTGCGCGTTTTTTCGCGTCGACAATTTCCATAATGAACCCCTTCCGAATCGCGACGAAGAATTTGACGATAAATATGCAAATCGCCGTCGCGTTTTTAATCAATATGTAAATTGTTGATTTTGTAAATTAGCAACGGAGGGCGGTAATGTTTGTAATATTGTGTAAGAGACGTATTCATTAACGCTGCTTTTTGTTAGAATCGAAATATTTTACGCGCGCCAACTGGAAGGACGAATTGAAATTAATGATTTTTACGAGGTTTTGTGTGAGTTTTTAATTTTTTTTTCTTTTTTTTTTTAATTAAAAATTGTGATTTTTTCAATCGTTATATTTACTAGTGTATAAATTTGTGGATTTTAAAGATTGTATGGAGTCGGGTTTAGTTCTCGTTTGATTATTTTATAAAATTTAATGAGCATAAATTAAATTTTACAGTTTTGATTAAGACTTCAATTATGTTGTCATTATTTTTTAAATTTCTATTTGAAATAATAATCTATTATATACATGGTTATAACACATTTTTTTAAAAAAGTTGAAACTTAAATTGAATTAGTTTAAATTGAACTAATTTTATATATATATATATATATATATATTTAGAAAACATTTTCCGTGACTAATTTTTAGAGATTTTTAACAAATTATCAACTAAAAAGTTACTCCTTCATTAATAATGATAAATAATTGAAAATTTAGGATTTAAACAATAATATACAAATTAATTACATGTACTTATTTATTATTATTATTAAATAAATAGAACTGAATATAAAATATAGATTAAGAAAAAATTAATTATACGTTTTTAGGTAAGGTTTTTTTTATATAAAAACGTTGTTATTGATTTATTATAAAACGTTTTCTTAAAATGATAAAAAATGGACATAAAAATTTTGGTATAAGCAATCGTTTATTTCCTTTTTTATGTATGTATAAGTTGAAATTTCAATGCATCTTCCGCTACTTAATTTTTATCCATACAGAGTACTTCTTTTAAACCTTTTCAATTGAAAAAATTAACTTTCTCAAATAAGTCTACTTACTTTATATTTATGTACAATATACCATTACTTTAATACTCAAAAGTATTACAGTAAATATGGACATGCAATAAAGATTTTACAAGCAAATTTCGCACATTTTATAGATCTGTGGCGAATCCCTGAAACGTGAAAAATGAAACAAAAGATTCTTTTTAAAATTTCTATATAACAAACTGTTTGGGATTAAATATATATAAAATTCAATCATAAATGATATAGTATTTAAATATACTATGTAGTTATTATGTAGTTATTATTATAATTACACGTCCAATATAATAATTAATGGTCCTATTAAATTGTGTGTTTAAATTTGATTTGGTATAATAATAAGATAATTGACTATTACTTCTCTAAAAATTTCTCTAAAATTTATTGTTATTGTATAATTTTAATTCGACTTTTTATTTTATCCTACACGGAAAAACATAATTTGGACATTGCAGCCATAACATAGGTTATGGCTGCATCAACTAAACAGAATTTAGATTAATATATAATTCAAATATAGCTGCATTGAAAAATAAAATATTGTCCGAGATGATAAATGTATCAGTGGATATAATCTAAGTGATATATGTGATTAATATCATCTCAAAGTAAAAATCTATTAAGTAAGACTCTGGGGACTCAAATTAAGACATCCCTAGTCTTAATTTAAGACGCCTATGTCTTAATTTAAGATTCATATTTTAATATTAAGTCAATGAAATTTCAGACTATAAATCATAATGTCTTTATTAAAACCCTTGCGTCTTATACTAAGACACCCCTAGACTTCATTTAAGACGCCAATGTCTTAAATTAAGATTCTCATTTTAATATTAAGTCAATGAAATTTTAGAATAGAAATCATGATGTTTTAATTCAGACATTTGCATCTTAATGTAAGACGCTTAATTTTAAAGAATTATTTAATGATTCAATTAAATATTATGAGTAATCTATAAAACGTATTGTCGTGATTCTAATACCTGTATTTGATAATGTGTAACTGTTTTGTATATTTGAAACGGTTATTAATATAGATAATTCAACTAAATGACATTTCTGAATTATATTTCTGAATATATATAGTTTAGTTCTTCTATTAACCCGACAATATTACTAATTCAACTATATTTCTACCAGTACACATTAGAAAAAAATGTCCGTGTACATTGAAGTAAGCAGTAATTTCGATGCATTTTTTTCTATGTGTACTCATAATTACAACCCTAGTAGAATTGAAATCGGGCGTGCCGTATTAGTTGCATGGCCGAATGGGGCGAAATGTGGTATGCCTTATTAAGGTTTCCCGAACTGGTCCACTGAAGGACCCTGTCAGAAAACTTTCACAATTTTATCATGTAATATTTATCTAATAGGGTCCCGATATGGTTTCCTTGATATGGGTACATACGGTATGCCTAACCTGGACCAAATCGGTATGCAAGTTGGTTTTCATACTATTAAAATCAAGGGGTCATGATCAGGAAAACAGGTCGGGACCTGATCAGGTTTTATTAGGTATCCTAGTAACATTTCACAAGTGAGTGGCTAGTTTTCTCAAAGAACTTGCCAGTTTTTGATAAGACTGTCTAGTCTAGATATATTTATAAAATACTAACAAGTTACTATCCAGATTTACCTACTCTAAACTTCAAAAGTTTAATTCGACAAAAACTATCTAGGCGGTTAATAAAATTACTTTAAAGAAATTAGATTAGTAAAACTTGTGGAAAACGTGTAATGAACTATACATAATACATATGCATTTTATT
>JABFQC010004846.1:0-12241 GCA_022817085.1 Psilanteris sp. ZL-2020
CATCGTATGGTTGACGAGTCCTATCATGTTTTTTTATTTTTTTTTTTAAGCTGTACTATACAGTGGGCGCCCCGTCTGCTGTGTGTGGGGTGTGTTGTAGTACTATACAATACTGAATTATACTTATTTTTATACTTTATATTTTTATTTGTTTTAAATTAAATTAAAATTTTTATTTTATATTTTATTTTTGTTTTTTTAAATATTATTTATTTTTTTTTTATAATTTTTTTTTTTTTTTTTTTTTTTTTTCAAAAATTGTATATCAAATAACCTGATTTTTGGTAATAAGTATATAATAAAAAGTAGATTTTTTTAATTCGTAAATATAAATTTTACGCATTTTCAATTACGCTGAAACAATAATGATTCGGTTGAAACTATCGGAGTATCAAATATGAATAATTAAATTGAACAATCGAACGGATTATATGAAACGTTAAGTAATAATATACTAATGTGTGTACATATATATGTAAGATTTTCTTTTGAATTCAAGGGATTTCTTTTTATTCTATTATTATTAATGATCACAAATATTTTATTGCGTGGAACTAGAACCACGTTACGTAGAATCTTTAATTAATAACATTTTTGCTAAATAGTTTGAAATCAAGTTCTACTAATAGTTTGAAATACTGTTGAAATTATACTTTGAGTTAATATTACATTTTGTGATAAAAGCATTTGTACTTTTCAGGATTTTAGATTCATCTTTGACACTTTTATCCGCAAATTTGGATTTAGAGTTTCCAAGAATATGGCGTACTAAATTATGCTCGAAATTAAATAAGATTATTGTTTACAAACAATTTTTAATTTAAGTGCAAAGTTTACTAATTTATATTTAAAATACATAAATATCTATATTCTAAATGCCACAAATTACACGCGGATTAAATTTTGATCAAAAATGAATAATAATCCCGTAAATTCTGGAATAATTAAACACAATGTGTCATTCAAAGACAGCACAAAGGTTCGGTTAAAAATTACCAAACTTTACAGTAAACATTCATTTGTTTGTAATTTTGAACCGAACTTTTGTTTTGCCCGTAAAATGCTTTGTGCTTAAAAACGGCCAGTAAATTTTAATCTAATTTTTGTTTGCGTGTATAATTTATAAAAACATGTCGAGAATAATAAATATAGACACACTTTAAAGCACTGCCAATAAGATTTTAGTGCCACTTTTAAATATCATTTTATCGCTTTAACAATTCATCTTAAAGTTTTTAGCTTTTGTTTAATTTATAATGCTATAAAAAATCTAAAATCAATAATATTGACATACCTTCAATAGGATAATACAACGTAAATATTTATGAGCCTACAAGTTAACCAAAATAAAGAAAACAAGTGAAGTTACGGTACGGGACGTAAACTATAAAGCTTATTTGTATGGCAACTTAAAATGTTTTCAGTTATTCTACTTACGAGCTTTCCAATTCAATTTCTGAGTAGCTTGCACAAAGGCTTATTTATGAAACGTTCAAAATGAGAAGAGCGGTTTCGTTTCCTGAGAAAGGATATCAAACTGAAAGGCTAGTCTCCTTTTAAAAAGATATCGAAATAATTGAAAAAGTTTCAATATATTGCAACGTTACTTACTGCATATAGCGATTTGATCCACGTTTAAATTGTCGCAAAAACTTCGGCACTTAAATATCAGCTAATTTATGTTTCAAAGACTATATAACTTAAGAAAATGTGCACTTTAAATAACGTTATTAAATTATCGTATTCATTACAAGCAACAAATCCTGCATTTATGTAAGTTTTGAGTACAATTTAAAAAACTAAACAAACAACTTGTAAATTATTAATTGCTCATTATTTGTTCATTCGCATGGTTATTCAACAACGAACCTTATTCTGTAAAAGCTTATGGATATTATTTTTATAAATTTTGCTATATTAAACTAAACGAATTTAAAATAATTTTTAATCAAAGTTTTTCTATATTTATGTAGTTTAACAACAGAAATTTCGAGGAATGTTGAATCAAAATTTACCAAAATTATTAGTTTCACACAAATATTTTGCATTGGAAAATAATGTGAACAAATTTAAGTATTTCCAAAAAAATGAAATGTAATAATAAAAACAAAATTGAAAACTAACAAATTTGATTACGTAGGAATCAAGTTCTGCGATAAATAAATTTAAATAAAAAATAACCAATTGGAACCCTCAGAATGTTGCAATATAAACTGTACAATTCTATTTTCTTAGCGTAGGGATGTTCAATTGTTAGATTATCCCATACTTCATTCTTGTATGAAGAAATAAGAACGTTAATGTTATTTTTCTAATTATCCATTAGGACTAACAATATTTGTTTGTATATTATTTATGTTACATTTCGTATTTTAATTTATTCAATGTGTTTATTACGAGGATAAACAAAAATTAAGCATTCAAGCATAAAATTGACAAATTAATAGTTAAATATTAATTGTAAAATTTAATTGATATTTGTTACTAATTATGCTATACAGGATTAAAAGTGAATAATTAAACCGAATTGTTTCAAAAGTTTACGTCTCTTCATTTTAGTTAATATGAAAGTCATGATATGTATATTATTTAATTAACTTAATAAGTTTATAATGCAAGAAATTAATCAGTAATTAAAATCTGAGCACTAATTTTATCCTCGATCGAATTTATTTTAGCTTAGTGTTGATCTCTGCGGGATATCACTATTTCAATAAATTGACAGTCAAATCAATAGATTTGCTTTTTATAAAGAAAAAAAAAACACAATTTTTAATCCTCTTGACCAAGCTGAATTATTTGGATAAAGAAGTAATCAACTATTTGCCACTGGTTAAATGGATGATTGCCAAAATTGATGTTTTACAAAATATAGAGTAACCTCTATTTTCCAATTTTCCATACAATATTTTCGTTATAATTAAAAGCTTATTATAAATTATTAAAATTATAATTTAATAAATGATCTAAAAAATTATTTAAATTAAATATCCTTCGCATATTATTTTCATCGGCATGTTTTAATTATTAAATTAGGCATGTAATATAGAAATTATTAACATCATTATACGTTCATCAAAAATTAGGTTTAATATTGTAAATTTAAAAGTAATTTCATTATATTTTGAATATTAAAGTATAATAGTGTTCACGATATCATTTATGTAACAACATTGTGTAATATCTAATTATAGATAATATTATCAGATTCTTTTTTACATATATTATTGAATAACATACATTGGATTTTTATCTTAACTTAAATTAGATATACGTATATGCACATAATATTTAGTTATAATTGTTTTTATTTCCGTAAAGTAGAAAACTCAAATTAACCTACAAATCATCTTCGAGTTGGATAAGCGAGTAAGAGTAAGAGTATAACTAAAAGTTTCTTATATGAAAACCCTTGCTTTTTATTACAGAATCCGGCTATTGTGCTAACTAATATATATATATATATATATATATATATATATATTTATATAAAAGTTTTATTTAACATTGTTTAAATGTATATACTTTAACTTTAAGAATAAAACATATTTCCAGTATTATTATAATACTTAAACGCAAACATTGGAAACATTTTATAATTGTAATTATAGGTTAAACACAATACTTTATAAGATTATAATAGTTTAATAATTTTAATTAAAATTATATTATCATTATATGTGAACAAAATTACGAAACATTCATTTTCTGAATCCATTTATTCATTTTTATACACAGAAATATCATCATGATAATAATTTTTAATGATAATGTATCTCATCATATTATCCATTTTTGCACCTATAATTAAGTGAAAATGTTAATTAATACTGCATCGTTTGGAATGGAATCATGGAAATACTAATTTCCAATATAAAAAAATTACAGTATTATAATATACGTATAATGTTTATTATACAAAAATTATACTGTAAATTTACTTACCTGTACCCTACAATGTTTATAGAGAGAAAGAAACATGAAGACATGAAGACGTTTTAAAAAAATAGAATATAATACCGCAGTATATATAAAAGATTGTGTTAAACAAGATAATCCTATTAACACCAACCTCAAAAACTTAGGTAAAGTAAAGCTTATGAGGACCAACCAGTGAAATAAGATCTTGGGACCCTAACAATTTTGCATGTAAGTGATGCCCTTCTTTATGTCATATTTAATATAATTTATTATCAACAGTGTCGTAGTTAGGCTAACTAAAAGTAGAAATATTTATATATATATATATATATATATATATAATCATATGAAACACGACGTTATTTTCATCCGAAAATATGTATACTAAAAGTAATATATATTTTATGTATATTAAATGCAAAATATCATGATCGAATTTACTACAATATTATATTATATTTAAAACAAATATTGTGTCGTTAAAATAAATTATTTATTATGTTAAACTCTAAATGTTAATTTGCTTCATTTTATTTCTAAAAACAGTACCCGACCAATCTATATACAAATCTACTTAACGATGTATTGTAATTATAGATATAAAATCCATTTAAAAATTCTTCTAGAATTATGATATTGTTCGAATAAAAAACGTACAAACATATTACATACAATTATAGTGTAATATTTCTGACTCTCAATGCTTTCAAATTTTCAATCGATATTTCCATTAGTTCCACTCTGATGGTATGTATATATCTATATGATACCGCCTGAAATGTGCAAATCCGGTACTCCCACTGACTCATACCACACATCGCATACTGCATTGCTTGTGAATACTTGCCAAATAGGCCAAATAGGTATGTGTACTACTCGGTTTCCGAAAAAGTCACTTTACGTTGTGCAAAATATCAACGTCATACAACTTAAATATAACGAACTGGTCAAAAAACATTTCAACTAATCAAATAGCGACAAACATCTGGACAAATAAAAAACCGGTCCGAATCCAAGCAAAATGACAAATTTCGTAACTTAGACACAAATGTTAAAAGCTATACGTTTTGTATGCATATAAAAGTTTGATATACAGTGCAAATGGTGTTGCAGACACATCCATAATGTTCTTGAATATTACAATTTGGTTTTCAATTTGAATAGCAATGCATAAATCTATCAAATGAAATCAAAAGTAATGTTTCGATGATAATAATCAAACGTGAAGTAAAATCCCATAAAATAAATTATCTACATGAAAATAGTGAAAACCACAACAATTTTACGCGATAACAATACCAACAACAATAATAATTATAAATAATCGAAATGTATAATTGCGTTTTTATACCACGATGAAGTTATCTGAAATATATTAAGATAATAATAATTAAAACTTAATTATTCAACAAATTACGATTGTTAAACAATAGTCTAACAACAATGCGTTTTATGGAAAAGCAGGCAAACTTGTATTAAGAGGCTTAAATTATTTATATTTGTCATACGTTATAAAAGAAATAGGGACTGCGGAAATTCGCGACTGCTTTAGAACACAATGGCTTACTAATCTGAAGGGGTTAATTTTGCTTTAAAGTGTGCGGTGAATTACCAACAGGACGAGTGCATAAAAAATAAAACATGAAAATGCAATGCGTCGTTTTGCTGAACTTGTAATATTACGTTTCTGTTCATTTATACATATCCATATAAGAAAAGAATAATATATAAGCTAACGAGAGATATAATTTTTGAAAAACATTACCATAAAAATACAATATTAAATTTGTAACAAAATTAAAGATCCTACTATGATTCTGATCACAATATTAATAATTACTATATATGATGTAAGTAATTAAGAAACTCATATGAGATCGTATATAATGCTACTTGTATAATAATAATGTGCATTGCACGTACCTATGTATATTTATGGTTATGAAAATGTAAAGTGTCATGGGTTTTGCAATTGAATGTTCTTGCAATAAAACAAAGACAAATTAGATACTAAAGTTATTCTTGATAATTCGGTTGAGTCGGAGAATCGGACGCACATATTCCTCTAAATAGTAATCGCACGTAACAACGTTCATTAATATGTTATTTGGCGAGAAGGAATTAATGACATGACATGTGCAACGTGTCATTGATAATTCCGTACGTACGGCAGCGAACCATAAAGCAAGCCACCAAATGGACCGACATATCGCACAAAGACAAAGGACCTATTCAATTATGATGGCACTCGGAGAATATAGATCCGCCATATTTCACCGATGTATACACCAGCCTTCACTTTAACACACGAAGGCACACTTATACGCATATATTACTCATTTATAAGCACTTTTAGACAAGACACCGCATAAAACTACGCAAGTACGCTCAAGTACCGTAATGAACAATATTAAATGTGAAACAAAAAAGAATCGATATTAGGAAATTATGCATAGACAATGCTGGTTTATGATACCATTCAGTATAAGTATTAATAAATCCCTATTTAATATTCAAACGGCTTTTTCGTAATGAATCTATCTTGAAAGACCATTAACCTAACTATAATGATGTCATTAGGTGATATATTTTGTTCACTTTTGAACTTATTGCTTTTAGAATTTTCATCCGGATAATATTGTATTATTACTTTTATTCGTTATTAAATATTTTAAATAATATTAATTACGCTTCATTTAATTATCCAATATGATAAACCGCTATGGTTACATACCTCTCCACGTTCCCATAATTTTATGTCTATATTAAAATGTTAAATTATTAAGAATGCCTATTATAAATGTGTCACATCTTTTTTTTGACACAAGATAGAATATTGCGTTTTATAATTAATATTTCATGTGGGGATGTTAATATAACAAGAGTGTATTGATTACTCATTGCTTTTCGTTTATAAACCGCGCCTTATATGCTGTCAACACAGAAAAAGTGAGTCAATATAAGCCACTAATTAAGTATCAGTAGTGTATACTTTTTTTATGATCTTACAAAAGACACTTTTCATTATCGTTGTGGTTAATTCTAACAGTTAAATGATGTGGTATGCAAAACAAAAAATATAATTTTTTTTTTTTATTTTACACAGTTTGTGTAATTTAACTTTGGTTCAATATTACAAAGTCTGAAGTTTATATTCTTGAATAAATGACCATATATTAATTTTTTATACGTAATTATAATTAATGAGAAAATCTTCATTAAACATAAGATTTAAGTTCATAAATGTATTATTAACAGTAATGCAATAAGTATATTATTTTTATACGTTGTATAAAATGTGTCTTAAAAATGTATTGTATTTTTGCAAATATATATATAAATATAATTAATAAAAAAAATAGTATCCATCAAATATAAAATCTTTCAAATATGAGTAAAAATATTTTTAAAAAATTTAGATGTTAATCATAATAAATTTATTTACAAAAATAAGCATTCAGAACACCGAAGGCGAACTTTTATTATTATTCATATTCATTATCAATCGAAATCAATTAATACAATATTTAAATATTGCTTTACGATTTCTATAATTAATTGGATATGAATTATTATACAATTAATTTTAATATAAGATTTGTTTTCTATATTACTATATTTTTAACGTTGCATCCCTGAAAATTTAATTTTAAATAAAATTTAATATAAAAAAATGAAATATTATTTTCACTAATACCGAAAGGACAGAAAAATTCACTGATACTAAATTCAATTATTTCCAGCTTTAATACAAAACTATTTGATAGTACGAAATATTTTTGCCATAGATGGCGTTTAAATATTTAAATATGAAGTTTCCTGAAAACACTGTACGCGAAAAAACTGTAACACGAAAACCAACGTGATTGCAGGATTTATGCCGCGTGTATTTTCGCCGCTTAATCCAGCTTCGAAACAGTGCGTTATTTACTTCAATTGTTTACTCGCAATTAAACTATATACTATTAATTTTAGTTTTCGATTACAATATTCGTATTTCAAATATTAATAGAAATATTCTTAAATTATAAAATAATATTAAACTATATTTAATTGGTATTTATTAAATTTTATTCTAATACGAGATAGTCTTATTAAATAATTAAAAGTAAACAAAATGAGAATATATACGTGGTTAAAATAATCTAACCAGTCCGTCAACACAATACAAGACGCCTTCAACATTTACTGATTCTGTGTACTTATATTTTCATTTTATAATATGAAACGCAGTTGGTTTAACTATTCAAATTCAAATTTACTTTTATTTGAGTTATACATATAAAAAATGTATCTGATTAAATAATAATAATAATAATTATTTAATTTTATTTTATACTTCGTTAATTATTTCTGAATAAGCAAATACAATATTGATTTGAAATTATAATTCTATATATGTACTAAATATAAAATTAAAGTTAATATTCCAATTGCAATTTCAAACAATGATTTTACCGCAAATAATTAATTGTTTAATTTCATCAACTAATTCAAATGAAAAAAATATTTTAATTACAAGATATATACACTATGTAGTAAATGTGAACGCAATTCAGATTTAATTGACGATTTTAGTACAAAGATCGTAGCCATAATACACGCATATAAATATATGATAGTTGTATCATGAAACTATTTAGCAAAAGTAAATCAATTTGCATAATAAGCTGAAAAGCTTTACTTAGAATCGGAGGCCTTTCAACTGAACGAAGATGAACTCATGACAGTAGGTGACTTGAGGCAGATAAGACAGAATAAATCTCTTGAGATTGCTTTTCGGAGTGAAGATGTAATGAAGAACACACCCGGGTTATTATTTTTCTCCTACTAGAGGGATCTCAGTTCTATCTTTATCCTTGATTCCATCAATGTTGGACTTACAATATCTATGGTGGAATAGTTTTCAGAAATACAAGTTCACGAATCAATCTAAATTATTTGTCTCTTCGATGATCTTGTTGAGTTCCTTAAACGATCTACAAAATCTTTAGAATTGTCGTACGTTTTAGTGATATTTTTTTTTCGTGCGAATTTCGTAATAAGATTATTTTGATTTTGAATGATGATAATTCATTAAATTGAAAATATGTTAGAAAAGGTTCATCTGTACGATTAGCACAGAATCATTATTAAAAAAATGTTTATAAAAACGACTGATGAGATTACCGCTGCAAAATTACCAACACTTGTCGAGTGTCTAGTATTCGAAGACAAATTTATTTTCTTTGAAATATAAAGCTTACCAGATGTCTCCAGGTGGAACGGACAGCGCTAACCAGCAAAAGAATTGAATTCCATCGTCTTGTATACTCGAAAACCACATAGTTTTTATCTGTATACACCGTTTTCAATTTTATTCCTACTTTATATTTCTACCATTTCTCTATTCTATTTTTATTTCCTTCGCACAACTTATAAACTTTTTAATCATAGTCAGTACGCGGCGAGAAAAAAATGTTGGTTCGAATTTGATTTTCCGTTATTTCCTTAGTGACATATCATATTATTTTATACTTTTAAGAGCAGCGGTTAATCTAACGTGAGTGAAGCTGATCAAAAAATGACACGCTTCAAGTTAAACTAACTAGATGCAGAACACGTTGTTAAATCAATATTTCAACAGAACTGATGATATTATAACTGTCTGGCATTAAACAAAAGACAAAGATTCGACGATTTTATAGGTTAATATAACCACCTTAGAAGAAAATATTCAATCAATATAACGTCAGTGTGTATTATGAGCAATGAACTAGTTTCATTCGAAGCAGTGACACAATTCAATTTAGTTTGACATTTGATCAAATTTCCAAGATTTTGAAAGGAGACTATAGCAAGACGTGTGTCTACGTTAAATGCAGATTGAATTCAAATCATTATTAGATGAAAATGTTGAATGACAGAGAATCCGACTTACCTGAAAATCCAACTTCAGTCGGACGATGTTCACTTTCAATATAAACGCTAAAAAATTATTTGAATTATCAGTATCCTGTATTAATAACTTTATTAGATTTATTTAAAATTTCTCTGACACTTTAAGTAAGGATTGTATGTTGTCATTTTTAATTATTAAATTCTGACCAAAATGTTCGAAATTCAAATTCTTAAAAGTGTCCAATACTCTTCCTGTCAATGAGTACAAGCTTGTATTTGAATATACATATATAGATTAAATTTTATTAACATTTATACTGGAAAACTGTATTAAATTACATTAAAATTTCTAACAGTATAAAATGGGGAATCATTGGCTTAAAATCTTAAAACGCAGAGTACCGTTCATGCAATTGTTCACCATTCCGGTCATGTACCATATTTGTATTAATTATCGATAAGTACTTTGAAAAATGTATGTAACATTAATTGGCATAACATTTCTGCCATTCACGATCTGACGGTTTGCCAATGATAGGGTCATAAGTGGGATAAGAATAATAATGATAATTGGCAGCCATTCGTGCTCTAATCATGTTCCGTTTATTATTTTTGCGTATCACCGATTTTTTTGCACGAGTTAGTTTATGCATTCTATAAGAATAGAATTCTTTTTATACCTAATTATAATAGTTTTTCTACAAGAAATATAAGCAAATATATACCTTCAAAAATATACGTTACGATTTTAAGTTTTTTTTAGTTTTAGTTTAGAAATAATTATATAATTTTAATTTTTAATTTAACAGCCGATGTTGCATTGTTTTATAAAGTTGTATTAATTACGATATTCGTAATAAACTTGATAATTTGTTTTTAAAATTGTCATAATCTTATAGAATTTAATATATATTTTATTTCAAATTTCCGTTTATTAAATATTCTTTCTATTTTTTATAAATAAATGTGAAATATATTTAATCATTCATTGTACAACGTTTCAGACACAATTTAATTTTATTAAGTTGAATAAATTATTCTGAATATTATTTCATTAACTGTTATTGTTTTTATAAAGGAAATCATATACGAGCAAAATGTTCGTAATTTAAATTATAAATATTTATTGTTGTTTAAATTTGTTTTATTACTTCACACAAAATATTAAACTTTTCTTCGTAATTTCTTTCGTCCCTTTGGGGAATACGTAAAAGATACATGATTTCCTTACTAAGAATAAATCTTTTATGATTGATGTAGATATTTGAATCGAACAAGGAAATACATAAAATAATTTTAAAGTCACAATTTGACTACAATATTACATACTTGTAAAATATAATATTGCATTAATGTGTATTTGAAGTCTTATTTATATATACCTTACAAAAATATTTAAATATTAGTATAAATTATATGAAGAAAGTATAAATTAGTATAAATTATATGAACACAATAGAAAAAAACTACTATATGTTAATTTAAAATGATATTTTTTTATAAATATCTATTCCAAAGTTTAATATTATATTTATTATTATACAAAAGAATTATATAGAAAGTAAAATTAAAAATAAGATGATATAATAACTATACAAACAGTTTAATATATTACCAAGTTCTATTCCGATATATGTACAAAACGCAACAAAATATGGATCAAGACGAAGATGTTTTATATATTAATTAAATAATCTATACAATTATGACAATCTATAAGTCTATTTTTCGAGTACATTTTGCAGAACTTTATAATGATATGATTTATAAACAAGAATTTATAATTCTATATAATAATTAAAAGCTTTTGTATATCTATATATTTATGTAACGAAATTTATACACAAGCAAACAAACACAATAAATTAAAAATATATAGATAATATAGATTCTATATATTCAATTTAAATAAAATTAGTTATATTTATATTCATAATAAATATTTAATAATAAATTCATTTAGAACATAGTAGAAAACACTGTAAAATTTGGTGCTTTTATCTATATATATATATATATATGAATCTACATAGTTAGTCAAAGTTATATTTAACAAATTACAATCTAAACAATATCCAAACAACTATTAAAATTACGAATTAATTAAAAGAAAAATTCGATTATTAGTAACTCATTGCTTTTATTTAACTATTTTTAAAATAATATCAAAGATATTATAGCATCTACATTAATTAATATACAATATTGTGAAGATTACGTATATATATTTATAATTTATGCTGTAGCACTTACTTCAAATCCTTTTGACTATCCTACGGAGACGAACAGATGTTCACTGCTAGTTTTGCAATACATTGATTTAAATTTTCCGTGATCAAAGTGATCCTTTCTCTTGTGTTTATATACACTATATAAATCAACGCAGAGCATGGATTTGCATTCAGTCTCACAAATGTCGGTTTATGCCTGAAGTATGTGC
>JABFQC010004847.1:0-12239 GCA_022817085.1 Psilanteris sp. ZL-2020
ACAAGTGTGCGCGGAAGTCAAACTATGCATTTTATTGTGTTTGAAACTATGCTGGACGTTGATCATTATTCCGCGGTCGTTTTCAGATTCTCTGAGAATATTAAATTTACGGAAACAATTTTTACAGTCTTATTATTCTTTAAGCTGATATTTTTGAGACAAAAAATTCTGCCGGTTGTTCTATTATCTTTTATTTTATTTTTTTTATTAGTAATTAAGCTATAGGTTCTCTATTGTAATTTATACACAAAAACATCATTTTCATGAGATATTTTAATATAATTAATATTATATTTACACCAATTTCTATACAAAAACTAAAAGATAAATTTTACTTCATTAAATACTATGAGATAAAACCTAGCCGTACATATTCGGGCGTTGAAAAATAACTCGTGTAAACAGATTGTCTCGTTCAGTTTCCGAGTATCGTGTCTATTTACACTTGTAAATTCTATCTTTCAACAACTAAACAAATGTTAAATTAAACAATGTCAAATTCGAGGAATAATCTTACATGCGAAAATGCTTTATTCGCGTGATAATGTCAATCACATTGTATATATATATATATATATATATATATATTATATATTCATACAAAGTGAGATAAGCAACAAAAAAGTGCAGGTTTAGCATTTATAATCAATGATATTCAAATCACGAGTCGTATTCTACTTAAAATATATTATTCGCGTCAATTGTTGACAGTAAAACAAAGTTTTTACTATTATTTGATAAAAACGAGATTAAATTTGTTTATTACGACGTGTTTATGGATCAATAATTACGTTGCATTTTTGCGTCACTTTGTTAGCTTATTAATTAACCAAAATTAATATCGAGAGCGTAATTGTATTTTACCAAAACTAAATAATATGCGTCAGTAATGCATAAGGGTGTCACGCTAGATAAACACGTGGCCCCGACTAAGAATACCATTTAAAAAATACAAAAAAAAAACACCGAACTGCCTATTTGACCTTCGCCTCTCACGTGACACAATTGTGTTTCTATAAATTAACGTAAAAATTAATTTACTATGACTAATAAATCATTACATTGCTTTTTATTTAAATATCAATATTTAAATTGAACGCCAGTAAAAACGACTCAGTACGCAATTAAATTATTTTCTAATAATGTATGTCTTACCTTTTTTAATACGTAGAATTTTTCTTTACTATCGAGAGTAAATTAGTACGATGATATAATGTTTGTAAAATGTAATAAAATTACACGGAAAAAAATGTAGAACGTATACTAGTAGAAGTATGGCTGATTTAGCTATATTCTTACTAGTATATGGATAAATATAGCTGCGTTAGCCATATTTCTACTAGTGTATGTTGTAAATTTTTTTCCGTGTAAGAATTAATAAGTTGTATTAGTGTAGTATAGTTTCTTACCAACCATTGCCTTCAAACTATCTGTAATTCAAAGTATCGTTATTACTTCGAATTGATACTTCCTAGGGGCTCAATTTGGCCAGCGTAATTTTTGCAATTTCAAAACGTAACTCAATTCGGAGTCATTGCAGTTCCCTACGAGAATGAAGATCACCCGCGATATTCACGGGAATGTGAGTCTTGTATATAACATACGTCCACGACCTAAAATAATTCCGAAATAATTGCAACAACGTTCATAATATTATGTTACGTTCGATTGTTGAACGTTGTTTCAATGCCATTTCTTTGTTTGACTTTATGCTATTTTTTACACTTTTATTTTGTTTTTCAGCGTTTTAGGTAATTCTTGAGGTGAAACCAAAACAAGTTCTCGCGCTGTATTATAAATTAAGCGACAACAATAAATATTTCAAGTACATGTTTTTTTAACATGTCTGCTTTATAAATTATTTTGCGTAAGTCGTTCGAGCGATTAGTCTGAGAAAAAAAATCTAGCTCAAGCTAATTTCAATTCCTAGCTTGTGGTGGATGTTTTAGTTTATCACGATTAGTTTATTTTTATTGCGAATTAAAAAATTGGATTTATTACGAAAAGGAAGTAATCTCGAACGTAAAAGTTTCGCAAGGTTTTCAGTTATATCGATTCGAGAGTATTCAACGTGGATATCGTTCTTGGCGGGTTTTTATTATTTCATTCAATAATATTAAGAAGGGTATAATATTATTAACGGTATTTAACGCTTACTGATACTGAAATCTGATTTTCCAGTTCATAACCTTTTACTTATTTATATATTATGAAAGCAACAGTTTCACTGAATGTATCATGACCTTTAGAATTTGTTTTGTGTTTACCAAATAATTTGATTCTGTATTTATAAACGGATAAATAAAGCGAATTCCAACTTATAATGTTAAAATTGGAAAAACTTCGCTCAACTCGAATCAACAATTACATTCATAAAAATTTACTGTTTACAGTACGTAGATTTATAGAAGCCAAAGAGTTATTAAACGCGATGTTGTTGGAAAGTAAATATGCATTTATGAACTTCAATGTATACGAGGCGACTTATAATAAAAGTATATATATTTTTTTTTTCCGATCAACCTTTATTAAACTGTAATAATTTTTTATTTGTCGCCTATTGACTATATGTTCACCAAAGAAACTCGATCAAACTTTCACATATTCTCATATCTCGTGATATTTTCGATACAAATAACAGATAATATTATAAGGAAAAAACAGATTATAAGTCATAATTGATCTCGTAGACATGTGAGTGATTTTGAATGACTTAACAATTTCTTACTAAATAACGTAAATATCAGCAGTTATTGTTCCTTAAATCTATACGTCGTGAGAAACGTCGTCGTTTGTGAGGGTATTGAATAACATTCGCTGAAACGATTAAATAAATAGCTAAAGAAATGTGAAATTTATTGTTATTCTTTGACGCGGTGTTATTGGCTCAATTAAAAGATGTTTTTAAAGCGTCGAGTTGCCTTATTGGTTAGTTAGAAATAAATCTGTCTTTTAGAAATTTTCGATAACTTTTTATTGTATCGTCATATCATTCACTTATCTGTTCACCGCAGATGACTCAGTAGTAGTCATTATTTAGTATTGCAAAAGTTGACCGTATCGGAACGAGACAGTATGATTGCAGTTTCGAGCTTGATAAGATAAGTTATGTTTATTTAAATTATGTTCGTAAGATGAATTATTAAATAAATGCTTTGAAGAGACGTTTGAAAATATTTCTAATGCATACTGATTAGCATATGATTATTTCTTGTTTATGTTTATAATAAGGGAAATTAAAATTTAGAAATAAATACAAAAAAATACAAAAAAATAAACAACATTTATATTGTTACATTATTTTCCTTACGTTAATTTAATTATAACGACTCTATGAAATCCACTTACCAATTATAGAAAAATGATATTATTATATTGTAAGTACAGTTTTGTTTATAATATTTGGATTCTTGCGTTCTATTTTACATTACTTTCATTGTGTATACTTTTTAGGTAATTTTTTTAGATAATAAATAAAATGTACGTAAATGATTCAATTTGATTTGAAACCTATCTATATTTTCAACCTATTTGAAACATAATTAGATATGTTGCCTAAATAATATTTTCCATACTGAGTTCATGCTTAAATAAGAATGGGACATAATAATTCGCGAATGAAACATCGTTAAATGCGATATTGCGCTTAGCACGAGTCCAAGAGCGTCAATGCTAATTAACAACAAATTGTTACAACTTTTACAAATATTCATATTTCAATCTGTAACTTTGTCAAAATTTACTTTATACCTTAATGAACAACTTTTTCACGGTAAGTTTTGCGTATCTTAAACTTTACCCGATATTTTTTTTTATTCGAACATATTTATGCTATTTACGGAGGCGACTTACTAATTTATTAAATAATAATTAGAAATTTAGATTCTTCAACATTAGAGTTGGTCTGTCTGCACGTATAAACGCAAATACTTTTTAACGGAAAAATAATCAAGTAGCTAATATCTAATATATGCCGAGATACAACAAGTTGAAGCAAAAAAATTACTAAAATTTTCACTTACTAAATTTAAAAAATTATAAAAATTTCACTTACTAAATTTCAATTACTAAAGTTTACATTTTATTTTTTATTTCAAAAACCATGGCATAAAGATTAAAACTTTTTCATTTTCATTTTGTGACGATATGGAAAATTGACTGGCCGTCGTTCGAGCGCAAGTTTCTTATTATTGCACCGAAAGCCTCATTTATAGATTTTTAGCTTACTGTATATAATCATTATCATTGTTAATAAATAATTACTTTAATCAACGTTAATCAAATATTAATTTATTTGATAAATTCATGAATACAGAAATTAATTGAATTTATAATGTAATGCAATGACATTACTTTGTCTTTGATGATCATGATGAGATAAGAAATTAGATATAAAGAAATAGAAATAAACAATATATACAATCATTTGGAATTCGTATATTAATATTTATGTAGCAAGTTATTGACAATGAAAAAATCTTGTTGACAAAAAGTTGTAAGTTGTTCCCAGTTTTGGTTACTCTGTGTACAAAAACATAGTTTTGAGGGTATAAATATCGATAGCATGGATTAAAATGTTAGTATATTATCACTATCGCTACTATACTTTTGTAGTCTGTTTATAAAAAAATTAGTATAATTTACAAGAAAACGTGTATATTCTTAAACGATTCAATGTATATATATATATATATAATAAATATAAAATAAAAATTATTTAATAAAGTAATATTCGTTGTAAAACCAACCTGTACCTTAAATAATTTACCTAATGAACTTAATATTTATAAACCTAGTTAACAGTAATTTAGAATTTTAAATTTTTTTAATACATATACAATATCTTAATTCTAAAACTAATTACCCCACCTGAACATAACAATAATTGTTACATTCACCTTGAATAAACTCATATCTAATGTTTAAAGTACCAGACCGCTATCCAATCTTGGTTCTAAGTTATGTTATTGAAAACAATATTTCAAATTAATAAAAAATTGAAATATTATTTTTTTGTTATTATTTATTTTGTGACCATATTCACTCAGGTCTTAAAAACAACATATTTAGCAGTTATTAAATTATTATAATATTTTACCTATAGTGCGTCATCTAATACAAAATGAAATATTTTTCTCTTTCATTATTCTAACGCTTTCGTTGCAAAATGTATACGTTGGTTGTGTTTTCTACATGTTGTTGGTATCTTGAAAAATTCCATTATTCATTGGGTTATAATTTAGAAGTCTTGCATTAGAAAACCAACTTACTAAACTTTTCTATTTCTCATATGAAATATATTTCCTACAAGAAGTATATTTAATTCCTAGTAAAATATTGACTTAAATTGTTAATAGTATTTTGATATTAATTATTTGCTTCAGCCTGTTGGCCTGGAAGCAGGTATTGTTCCTAGCATTACCTCTCCATTTTATTCTCTAAAATAAAATACAACATACTTAATTTAATAAAATATAAGTAACAATGGCCTACAAGCGTTTTAATTAATAATGATGTAATTAAATAATTAACTTTAATTGCGGATTATTAATTACAACTATAAAATACGAAAAATTATTTTCTTTTGGCCTTGTGTTTAAAATTTGTTGGAAACAAGTTGTTTGATGATTAATACTATTGGCATTCATGTAAAACTTGAATGAATTGCCCCAGGATTTGTGTCGCTTCGATATTCTCTAAGATACCAAATTGAAGAATTGGTTTTGCAACGTGAATTTATTATTATTAATATTATTAATATTAATATAATTATTTTAAAAATATTCTAAATAATAAATATAATCTTCCCAGATGGAACAATCATTTTTATTTTATATATCTAAATGAAAGCTTATTGATATAACGAAAATGGTACAGCCAGAAACAAAAATGATATCGTTAATGTCGATGACCAATGAAATCTATTATATAGCTTCTTTTATTTCAAATCGACAATTACGTTATAAAATTGATGCGTGCGTGTGTGTACACATATATACATTTTAAATCAGGTGAGAAATGACCTGATATTGATTTGTAAGTTGCTTATTTAGAGATTTATTAAGGTGCAGGAATAAGTACAGACAAATGAGAATCATTTTTTGTTCGATTTTTGCTTTGCATTACAGATAGTTCAATATATTAATATTTAATTGATTGGAAACTGACAATGTTTCCGTTTACATGTATTTTAAAACACAATTTTTAATTACTTTTATACTTACCACATTAATAATCGAACTACTTTCCCACAACAATTTCATCATATTCGCAATGCAAATTTTTTATAAAAATAAATGTTCAACTATAAACAATAACAATCGTTATTTACAAACATATATTTCGTGCAAAAACATAAATAATATATGGCGAAAAATGTTATATTAAAAATGACGATACATTATAGATATAGAAACAAATATTTCAAAATTTATTATATATCTTCTATACTCTCTAAAAATGAATGAGTGACATTTCACTCATTCATTTTTAGAGAGTATAATACAATATCTTCTTAATGACGAACCTTGACGAATATAACGTTTGCTAATTTTTACCCCAATCATGTTTGTAATGTCCAAATCCAAAGTAACGTTTAATTACTACCACCTACCCCCTCCCCGTTACGGTATAAACAAAATCCTCAAAGCGCGGGAGTTTTTATCGACAAAGGCTGCTGAAACGTGTTTGCAGTTATACACTGTTATCGGGCCTTTCTTTTTAATGACGCGTAATCGAACGGTCGATTTCAGACCTCGATACGCGGATGCCGCGCGCGTACGTTCGACGGTTGATTGGCATCGTGCGTTGGATGCGTTGCGCGCAACAATGGATTTAATAACGTTGATTAAAGCTTACTCGTCCGGCCGCGCGTTCGCGGTCGGCGTCGACGCCTGTCCGTATTTTATGCTTCCACGAGTCGCGCGACCTCAAACGGACTGCGCGTCGTTGGTTCAAGTGCAACAGACTTCGGTTCCGCAAATCGGCGCTCGTTTAGCGACGGTCGCGCCGCCGTGGCTTCGGGCAATTATCGCGCTGATTGCGCGCTCGCAAGATGCTACCGTTCAAATAAGACGCGAACAATTAAGATTCGCGGAACAATTTTCTCGGCGACCAGTTCGTCCGCGCTGACATTTGCCGTCGGTTGTCGCGCGGACGAGTACGTGGAAATTTGATGGCCAGTCGAAGCGCCGCGTCAGTTCGCGCGGTTGTGTAATTGCTTATCGGGGCGTTTGAACTTTGGAAAGGCAAAACGGGGGTGGGGGAACGGTGTTTCGCTGAGGTTTTAAGTCGTCGGTTTCGAAGTGGCTTATTGTAATTTATTATAATTATGTACGTATAAAATTTATAGGGGTATAAATTGGCGGTGAGCTGTGTACAATAAATTGCGTGAAATGTGACGTGTACGTGTCACGTGATATATTTAAAAATCGAAAACATTTCAAGCATTGCAGTACAAATGGTGGTATTTGATGTATATATAATGGTTTAGTTGTTGATTGCAAAAATAAGTATCATGGAAGTAATTTAGTTTAAGATAGCTAGTTACTTAAATCGACTAAGACTGCGAAATTAATCAAATATTACCGTCTTAAATTTTTAAAGAACTTATATATATAATTCTTTTTTACTGTTAATATAATTGAAATATATTGATTGCTTTAAATGGATATTTATTTTAACACCATATATATATGGAAGAAACTGTGATGTTCATTTAACGATAAATACGAATATCATAATAATAATATTGGAAATTTTGGTTTGACTCGAAGTCTTGTTGCAATTAATACAGCAAGAGTGTATACCATACTTGATTCAATACAGCAACGTCTTATGTATCTATGTTGACGCAAACAATTATGTCGACATTGTAAAGAGTTCGTGAGTATTATCCTTTCATCCTGGCATGTTTTTCCAGTTAAACCCTTTTGACAGGCGGGAGTCGGATAATAGGATACTGTGGACATAAATTGTATTTCTATGATTTTTACGTGGATAAATAAACAACGTGCGTTCAACATTGTTCGAATGTTGTGAAATTAAGTGAGTGAAATTTCGCTGAACCAAATGTGCAGTAAAAATTTACATGTTTAATTGTAATTGAAACTTTCACCTGACAAATCTTTGAAATATGATTTGTGCTGAAATATATAATATGCGTTTATGAATCCAATCGTTAAATTTTGTATTCTAATGCTGGTTTTGAAAAGGTATTGTATGTCAATACACGCAAAAACACGTTCCACTAAAAATTACTGAAAGTTCAGTAAATATTATTAAAAACAGTAACTCACGGACAAAACAAAAATTCAGTCAGAAAATACCAAAGTTTTACTGTAAACGTTGATGAATTTTCGGTGGTATATGTATACAAACATTCAACAATGTTTACTGAAAAGTTCGGTAATTTCTAATAACTGAAATTTTGTTTTGTCCATGAGTTACAGTGTTTTTAATAATATTTCCTGAACTTTCAGTAATTTATAATGCAACATTTTTGTGCGTGTAGAAGTACCATTAATTACGCTGAGTTTTCTATCAACTGTAGTACAGCGTTACAATTAAATTAACCAAATAATTGAATGGAACTTTGCGTACGTGACGAAATTTACTGAATGCAACTGGAAGACATTAATCTGAATTGTTAAGCAACACTAATACGATTAAAATACTGATTGAACAAAAAAAAATTCAACAAGATTATTTCGTTTTGGTTAATTTTAATTATATAATTTATTTGATTAACAATTAATAAATAAAGTAAATAAAGAAAAAGTAAGTAAAGAAGTAATTATCGGTAAAAGTATTTTCATAGTTTGTTTATCGCCTGTTATAATGTTTAGAAGCGCAATCTTAAAAAATCTATCTCAGCATTTAACCGGATTTGTATACGCCAAAGTACAAGCTTTCACGTGTACTGCATTAACAACAAAAAATTACATAAAACCAATTAAGTTTATCCTTCGTAATATATGTATCGTGTGAGGAACAATTACAGTTAGTACTACACCAATTACCTGTGGAATGTTCAATATTTTATTCATTTTTTATTTGTTTATTTAACGCGTTAGTTCGATATTTAAATTTATGTGTCGAGTAAACGAATAATTAAGTAAACAATGTATATATATCGTGTATTTAAATTTTCAGAAAGGTTATGGGTAATATTATGTAACAAAAGGCCGATCCTGTACTCGTTGTGCTATCGTATGTCTCCTGCCAAGCAACTAAACTTAATTTTTTATTTAGCTTTTCATACCTAATAAATCAACCAGATTTCAAAACTTATTTAACTTTAATTAAAAATATACGAAATTTAATAGAAAACATTACAGTACTGACGTAAATTTAGACTTTGCGTATAATTATATTTATAAAGAACCGTACATTTATAAACGAATGCGATTCAGTGTATAAATTGCGGCCTTTAATAAATCAAAAACAAAGCCAATCACTTTACTGCACTTTTTGTCAGCAACTCATTCAACATTGTTATTATTTGTTTACATGATATGGTTAATTATATTTTATTAATTGAATTGCATTTCATTATTGTACTTTTAATTTTATAAATTATTGAATATGTATAACAAATTAAATATTAATGTAACTCAGTGTGTTTAATTTATTTAAATCATTATTATTATTAAACGACACATTGATACCGACGACAAGTGTCCTTAAACTTGATTGCAAAAATCCCAAAAGCGTTTAAAAATTGCATTACGAATGCGCTCGCATTCGAACGGAAAGCACGCGCAACGCGGTCATATTGTTCACACAGCGAGCGCGCCGATCGTCGCAAAAGCAATAAACAACGCAACGGACCGGTCGGCGACAAAGAAGCGCGTCATTTTTCTTAAACGCATTTTCAAATCGGTTGAAATCATACGTCGCGGCAAAAAGCGCAACGGCGCGCAACAAAAACGAAGGATGAAATAAATAATTCAAAAATGTAAACAACATAAGCGGTTCCGGTCTGAAAATAAAAAACGCGCGCGCTGAACGGCGCGTCCCGCTCCGTGACGGAAGGCTCCCGGGACGGCGCGCGATTCGAATAAACGGCAACCTCAATTCGCTCGGACAAAGAAAAGGAACGCGAGCGCCGGCCGACGGGATCGTCTTCGGCGTAACGGTGCCGTGGCTCGCGGTCGCGAGCGCGGCCCGTCAATATGATGCTATAATTTCATGTATTATTTATCGCGCGTTTCGCGCTCGGCTTTTGCCGCAGTCACTTCTCATTTCGTTGCGCACCGTGGGAATGTCGAGCGCTTCTTGCGTTCCTAAGCCAACTAGATGCGACGATGTTTGAATACCTATTGCACCGTGACGGGAACTAACTTGCACGATGAATCATACAGATTCAATTACATTTTTGCGCGACGGAGTCGCGGAGCGAGATGGAAACAAGGAAATGCGAACAATGAGTGTCTTTAACGAGTGCTTGTTTTTCCGCGGACAAAAACCAACGCGATGAATCGAGCGTTCGCCGTGGCTAATCTCGGCTGCTTTTTTGCTTGGGTTGGGTTCATGTAATTATATATAAATATGTGTATTTGTATGAGCATGTCCGAGGATTTTCGACAATTGTTCGATGTTACAATTGAATTTTGCACTGAGAAAATCTTATTGTACCCGAACTATCCAAATTGTAACTGAAACTATTTGATATTGTATAACCTTGACTATTTAATATAGTAATCTGCGTGAAGTTCCAAACGTTGAATATTGTCGAATTTAATAAATTCAGTTAATCAATCTATTTAATTATATTGAATTTTACTTTGATAGCAATAATTTCTAATTATATTATATTTTTAAGAATATTACCTTTGAAACGTGTACACTTGCCTTCTAAACGATTATTATTATTTATCTAAATACAATTCGTTGATAATCAACGTCGGAAACTTTATGCACATCATTTAGTAATCTTCTTAACCAATCAGAATCCACGATATTTTACTATTCATATTGTACAATTCAGTTTTCTCCCAGTTTCTTGGAGAATTTTGGGGAAATCATCATAAATTCATATATGTGTGAATATAATTGCATATACATATATATACGCACGTTCAAGGCCAATCGAAGCAGCAGCAAATTTTGATTGTCTCAATATGACGGATTAAAAAAAGGGCTATTTTAAAGGATTTTCAGTTTGCGAATGTCAAATCGTATTACGTAACGGGTAACGTGAAAGAAAGTAAATGTTGAATGAATGGAATCTTGTTATAACTAATTTAACTTAATCCAAAAGTTGTTAAGCCGATCAGACTTTTAGCGAGACTTTGCGCCTCTGATGAGTTTCTTGATGGAATTTGTTCATCGGATAATCCATGTCAAACAACCGCGTGTAAACATTGAAAAAACGAGACTGTCATTATCAGGATCTGACTATGACAGGTGGAATTTAATAGTTATAATAGTATTTTAAACAGAAAATCGTGTACATTTCTCTCTGTTAGACGAAGATATCTGTCTAATAACACAGGGCGATTTGAATATCCAAGGAAGACTATAAGAATCTTGTCAGCTACTTGTTATACGTTATTAATTAAGGTATTACAGGTTAATGTGTATATTTTATTATTTTGAGTTCATTTATTTTGCAAACATGTTTGACAAGTTAAATTTATTGAAATTTTGAAATTATTCTTTTTGAAAATCATTACACTGAGACGAATAGATTGTTGAATTATTAAATATCTAAACAGTTTCGTTAAGTATCTAAGATTGTTAAATCGATTAATTACAGATGCTTGTAGCTGCGATGACAAACCAAATAGTCTATTCAACAATCTGGAAAGTCAGAGATTGTAAAACAAATGTTATATTAAATGACATATTGAACATAACCTACAATTTTTACAATTTTGACTATTGCACTGAGCATATGTTTGTTCAATAGTCTAACAATCTAATTTTAACATCTAGATTGTGAATTTAACAATCTTTTTTTTCAGTGCACACTGAGAGAAATTTGGTAGCATGAATAATGGTAATTGAGCATTACGACTGCAAAATGATAATTTTTAACATGTTTTGTGTTAAAATTTTGGATAAAATATGTTAAAAATCTTACATATAACACAAAAAGTGTTAACAAATCGCACAAAAAATGTTAACAATTAACCCGAAATATGTTA
The DNA here is from genome assembly GCA_022817085.1 of Psilanteris sp. ZL-2020. NCBI lineage: Eukaryota > Metazoa > Arthropoda > Insecta > Hymenoptera > Scelionidae > Psilanteris > Psilanteris sp. ZL-2020. The sequence continues at coordinate 12,153 of JABFQC010004847.1, forward strand.
AAAATTATCATTTTTCAGTCGTAATGCTCAATTACCATTATTCATGCTAATTTTTACTATCAAATTTCTGTCAGTGCAGAGGTACTA
>JABFQC010004848.1:0-12239 GCA_022817085.1 Psilanteris sp. ZL-2020
CTGACAAATTTTACCATACTTTATGATATATTTTTCCAGGATTATAATATTTTTCTTTATAAATTCTATTAAATTCTAGAAAAGCGTATTTTATGACTGCCTTACCATAAAGTATAGTAAATTTTTACTATACTTTTTTCTCCGTGCATCCATGAATTTGACAACAAGGCATTACCGAAATTCGTCATTTGTGCACTGAAATACGTTCATTTATAGTGAGCATGTAAAAAAAATTAATCGTTAATGTTAAAAAAAAAGAAAAAAAAAAAGATTAAAAAAAAGCAAAAAAAAACAATCTACATTACCGACGGCGTTATGCCGTTAAAAGCATCGTTGCTTCCTGGAACGGAACGTAAATACGGGCATAAAACCCGCATAATATCGATTAATTTGTTTTCGTTTGTTATTGGTTTATTTTCGTAAACATAGTTTATATATAGTCAACACTTTCAAGATGAACGACTCCGGAATTTCATTTCGAAAGTCTTATTTACGATTTACGTTTTTCAGTTGGTCAACATAAGTATTTGTCAAAAGCGTGAATGATTACCCGATCGAGTCATTTGGTAAACAACGTAAAAAAGGAAGAAAAAATTAAGCAAAACAATAAGCTACAAAATACAAGGAAAACCCAACTGATATGAATCGGTGGAAAAAGACTGAAAGAAGATTAACGGGAATCATTAATACAATGCAAAATCGAATAAGCGAATATCCTACAACGCGACAGAGCTATATAAAAAGTGCGACGGTGCGATCGAGCGGGACGAGGGGAGAGGCGCCCGCGAGATAAGCGGATTTGTCGTTCTGATGGCGTTTGACGGCCCGTCGAAGCGGCGGCCGTTTTTGCGACGATCTTGTCGACGACTGAAAGGCGATTTCAATGGGATTTAATAACGACGGCAAAAAGTCATCGAAGACGCGAAAGAAACGACAAAGACGCAACAATTCGCAAGAAGTTGTTTTCACTCAGACTTGGTTGTTATTCAAATTCGGCGTTGCACAAATGACCTAGGAAAAAAATAAAAAAAAAAAAAAAAATTGCAAAACCAAAAAAATAAAGAAAGCAGAAAAGAGCGCTGATCGACTGAAAGCCATGACTAACAAATAGAACAATCGAGAGGCAGCGCGGAGATAAGTAGATTATGATATCACGACATCGCTTAAAGCAATAAAAAGGTGTCTAGCAGGCAATAAAAAGAAACTGCCTTCCAGACTTCGATTTAATTAATTTCAATATGACCGTTTCAACGGAATGTTTTTCAATTGAAAGAAAAAAAACGTAAACAATCTTCCCGAGCTGTTTTTACGTTCTCGGAATTATTCTTATTTATAAACAGAAATGATGAGTCTTTGCACTTTCACCTCCCGCATTCAATTTCGTCTACAACCTCCCCCCGCCTCACAAACCGAATGACAAATTAGTTAATTTTTCTTATTCAATATCAAATGTAAATTTAATCGTAGCAACAATAATCACGTCATATTAATAATCATCAACATAATGCCAGTAATAATAATAATAATAATAATTTTTGTTCTTTAACACATCCTTGGAACAATTATAATCATGTAACAATAGCAATAGCAAATGCACAATAATGCATCGCTTTAAAAGATACTTGCAATTTGTTTAAAAAAAAGAAAAAAAAGCGAATCTTACCTATAGCACCTGTCCCCCCAATCTTGGCTATCACCTAAATACCGCCGACTTTTTTTCCGTCCCGCCTTTGTATTCGCGAATCACACGTGGCGTCGTCTGAAAAATCATCAACAGTTTGCTACATTTCCTCGACAGTCAAATCATCGCAATAGCGCGCGCAAAAAAAAAGATAATCCCGGTGCGCTGATTATTATTAAATTCGGCGCGCCGTCGCATCTGGACCATTAGTCTAATTAAACAGTTCGTCGGCCTGCATGAAATGAGCCGTCGGTTCGGCTTTACAAACCGAAACATTGCTCCGAGGAACAAAGAAAAAGGAACGCACGATTTTGTTTACGACGACGCGAAGCGCGCCACGCGGCGCGCAAGGAGCAAAACAAAATCCGACATCGCGCAGGTTAAAGGCCCGGCAGGTGCGCGCGACCGAACAGGTGCGCGCGAGCAGCCGAATGTGCAGCCGTCGAGTGGATTACGACTCGCCAATTTCGACCGACAGAAACGCGAAAAACAAAAACAGATGCGTACGCGCAGACTCTCGAATCTGTTACCTCGCAATCTGCAACTTTTCGGCGCGGCTGCTGCAGCGCGGCGCATCTGTTCGTTCTTGCGTGTCGGCGCGGTTGTTTATTTTTGCGAGACCAGGTACGCGAGCGAGGTTAATCTCGAGAACGGGGTTGCGGCGATGCGGGTACTCGTCGTAAAGCGTCTTTTCGAGTCGTTCGGTTTCAAAGACGAATTTGTTTTGATTGGGAAGTTGTTTTGAAAATGGGCTTCAGGTTTTGACCTTGGGTCCAAACATAAACACTCGACCTACTAACCATACGCCGAGATGTAATACTGTAATTACAGTATTGAGCGGCTGTAAAACTAATTAATTATGAATAATTTATATAATGGATTGGCCCGTTTCAAATTACACCGAGGATCGTCCGCTTATCAGCGAATCAGACGCTTCTATTATACGACGCTCCCGATTGCTTTTTGGACAAATACCGCCAAGCCCATTAACAAAATCAGAATTATTTTTAATTTGTTTATATCGCAATAACAACATTCCAGAATTAATTTTACGCTTGTGTGAGTGCGCGCGCGTGTATAAATATTTATATATATACTCAAGAAATTTTAAAATAATGCTTTAATTAACACGGCAATTCGAAGAAAAGATATCGATCGTTACAAATCCTAATTTAAAATCGAAGCGGACCAAAGTTCGACGCTGATATGCGGGCTCTTAATGTTTAAGATATCTCGGACTAACCGAATTGGCCCGAAGTACTTGCGAAAATATTAAAAATCTAGAACATGGGTTTTATGGTCTACAATCGAATAATATTTACGTTTTTCAAGTTCATTCTTTATTTACTATAAAAACATTGTCGCTTCTTCAATGTTATTACTTTATTATTGTAAATAATGTAAGGTCACGTTCAATTGTTTTCATAGCTTGAAAAAATGTAATAAATAACAATCGTGTTTCAAATCTGATATAAGGAGATATTAAATAATTTCAGTTACAAATATTCTTGTTTAAAATGTTCGCATTGCTTTTTGTAAATCTTATTGTTTAACAGCTATTTATTGTCATTTAACGACCGCGTTAATTATAATTGTATAACCACCGAACGTCCCGCTGATTTCTTCTTATTTCATATTAATCTCGAAACACATATTTACATCATTGGTCGCCGTGTGAAAAGACAACAACGGTCGTTCAGATCAAACTTTATCTAAAAGACAAAGATTATTCAATCTGGACGTCTATTTTCGTGCGGCGATTGCTTTCTATACAATTGTTGAGTCCGACAAATCAGATCAACGATAACAACAATCGCCAAAATAGTATTCATATTTAATGCACGCTCGAATCAAATACCAAAGTCATTTTTCAGTCCCAATCCACCAATTCAACCGACTATTAATATCACCAACCGAATACGTCGTTATTACAAAGTTCATAAACAAATTGATCTGATTGAAATTAATTCATTATTAGAAAAAGAGAGGAAAAATATTATTAATAGAATTAATTTTCTCTTCATTATTATAAAATTGCGTTATATTAATGAATCGAAATAATTAGCAAGGTATTCCAAAGTTGGATATAAATATATTGATATTATAAATAGCAAATTAATTTAATCTGTTTCATATTATATATATTTATAAATATTTATATATCGAAAATAATTTTAAGATTTAAATCGCACAATTTGGCTCGTTAATTCCCACGATCTATTTACTGTTCCGAGAATATTCGAACGCGATATTATTGTTTATATTCCATGGAAATTTGCAATAACACAACCGCGTGCTCGTCGACAGGTAAATGCGCCACGCAATGAGTATTTGCGCGCGCGTACGGAATCGGCAAGTGTGTCGAGCCGATGCTCCAAGTCCTCGGTTGATTACGCGTGCAAGTTAGGCGCCGCATCGTTTTCGCGGCCAGAAAAATCGGTCGGTTGTTCGCGGCGCGTTCACGATCTCTTTATCGGGTTCGATTTCTTACGGAGCCGCGCGTATTGACATTCCACCGGCATGTCACCCGAAGAATATTCTTTACTTTGTGAGTCAAATATTTCGAATTGCGACATTTTTTACGCGTGCGTCAAAAAGTATTATTGCATTAGGACGTGAAAAACAATTTATTTCTGACCTCAAATTCTTTAATTCGTTCGGCGTTTTAATGTTAAATAAAACGTTGTTTTTGTTCAACCGAGGTATAAAAATATATGATCGACAGAATTAAATCGTGAAATAATAATGCGCGATCGCCGGCATTTCGAAAACAAATTAATACGCTTGCTTTAACGCGTAAACATTTCGCATAAGAAAAGTTGCGCGAAGGGAATATGTATCAGCGATTTTGGACTTTTGATTTTATATAAAACGTTTTCCTGGTTTTTATTTTTTTTTAGGGGGGGGGGTTGTTTATTTGTGTTGATGTTTAGCAAAAATGCGAAATTTCGTTTAAAACCAGTTGGAAACAATAATAAAAACTATTGTAAAATATTCAAATAATAATAATAATAATTATGTTAGTTACTGTTAAGACTGCATAATTATTAATTGCGTCAAGTTGTCAACACTTTCATTTATGAATGGGTTGCCAAGCAATTAACGCGTTGAAAACGTATAATTTAAATTTGATTTGTGTTTATGTCATCTTTACGAGTGTTAATTTAATTTTATTTGATTACCATCGATCGATACTTTTCATTGGTTCCATCACCCCTTCCCCCTCCAAGCCTAATATTTATTCGAGTTTAATGATTAATGAATAATCTGATTTAATTTGTGGAATTGATATTGCCAAAATAATACGATGTTCGAAATTGTGTAATTTTATTGCACCATAATCCTAATCGAAATATATATATAACAGTTAATTAATTTGACATAAATTTGTCGTATTATAAAGGAGATTGGTTTAAAGATATTGATAGTCTGTATGAATTTGAAGAAAGGGCTAGATAGTTCTGTTATATGTATGTAATATATATTGAAAAAATATTATTACATGATATGTATATTATTACGTGCATATACATGACGCGTTTAATATGTTAATTTTTTAGTCTTTTCAAGATCGTCCTATTTTGTTCATTTATAACAATATTTCCCATTGCACATAAGTACTTCCCGACTTGAAAATGGACATTTTAATTACAATTATGTAAATCTAATGATATCTGATATATCGTTTCGACTATTATTAATATTATGAAATGAAAATTAATATTGATGCTAAGTAATTTAAAAGAAATTTAATGTAAGAGAAATTTTGACTAATTAGGTTTTTTTGATTTAATTCAAAGTATATTAAACATATTTTTCTTGCATTGAGTTACATATTATTTTATCACAACCGGTACATTCATGAGATAAAACTGTTTGTGCAAAGTAATTGCAATTTTGTGCCATAAATTGCAAATTTAACGGATTTGTTTTCTACACAATATAATATAATTTCAAGAATAATAGTGTTGACGTTTCAAAATGGTTTTCCCTCTTCGAATTTGTCACATTTCCTCGGTGTTATTATTATTATTAATATCATTATATAATAAAAATATATTATTTTTGCTCTTTCTTTAATATTCAGATGGTCGGCAAAGTTAAAATTTCAGCAACATTTATGCTGTTTTATTTGTTTTTTATAAACGTAAACAATAAAACAAATTCGATTGCAAAGGTTAAACAACGGTTTCAAAACAAATTTGACCTTTCGCATTGCAGAGTATCACATTCGCAATTGCGTGCTGATGCATTTATTATTTATTTATTTATTTATGCCCGAATGTATTAATTCGCAAAAAATGATCTCCTTTCAAGCAACATTAATTTATTATCAATAAAAATTAGACTCTTATTAATGAAAAATGTTTAGCTCTGTTGTCAAGTTTGTCAATTTAGCTTTATCTTGATTGTTCTTCTGTAAGTCATAACTCGTGTAGACTTCAAATTGCATTTAGACTATTGTTAGTCCCCTAAATCCGAATTATTGAAAAATCGCATTTCGTATTATACTTTTAAATGCTTATCTCACGAATTCGCAAAAGTTTAATACCATTAAGTGCATTTAAACATAAAATCAAAGCAATTTTGGAGTGCAGATTTTTTTTTAAATCAATTAATTTCATATAATAAATGATTAGTTTTTGCTTAAGTAAACTTTTAAACGAACAATTCAAATCAACACGAAAAAGTGATTTTGAAATTTATATGTATATAATATATATATTTATATTGTTTATATCAATAATAGTTTATTAAAAGTACCGCGTTTGTTTTTTGTAACATTATTTTATAGTTTGAAAAAAAAAATTGTTAATATATAAAAACCAATTTGTAATAACAACAATCACATCTCTGATGTTTTTAGTCCAACGACATTTATGTCAAAAAAAGTTTTAATTTTATTGTAATAAAAATCGGTAACAAATACGTGACAGTTCAGTGTTGTTTTGCCTGAAAAACATTTGTTGACGGCTCTTTACCGAAAACGTTTAAATGCTCGAAACAAAACAACATTTGCATCCAACGCTTTCAAAAAGATTAAGATCTCTGATGTATATTACCCATATTATTATCTCGTTATACCCGAAGTTGTTTTCAAACCAATTTTTATACAACTTGTTACGTTTTGCATTATGACCATCGTATTTAAAAGTCAACAATAAAGTAAACATATATATATATATATATATATATATATATATATATATATATATAAAAAGACGGAAAACTCATTCGACCGTTGCATTTTATTTCGGCAACCATTCCCGCCAAAAACTTTATCCGAAAAATAAAATAAATCGATCACAGAAATAGAAGACGTAAATGCAATTTTCAATGTCAACGCAAATAAACAAACAATGCCGTTCGATTAATTTTCAAGAAGGTTAAAAAAACACAAATAAACAAAACACGGTCGATCGTTGCCCGGAAGTTCGTTGACAAATTCAGTTGGCAATCTTGCACGCACGCTTGTTTTCTACGCGTTCGAATCGAGATATACTTTGCTTGAGCAAGCAAAAGTTGATGAAATAAAATAAAAAAAAAAAGCAAAAAAGCAAATGTTTACATCAAAACAATGGGCCGAAGAAGTGCAACTTGACGTTCGCGCGATCAAAACATTCGCAGCCTCGAACCTCGGCACTTGTTTAAAAACAATTTTCCTATTTACCTCAATGAATTGACGGGACTTTCTCCGAAAGATGAAATCCATTTTCATTGTCACAGATGAACTCGGCTGGATAAAACAACGACAACAACAACACAATATGTAACGTAACGTCTGACAATGCGGACCGAAAACTGAAATGGAAATTTCGTCGGGGTACCGAACACCAGCACTTCTAAAGCATGACTGTTTCGGCCGACAGAAAAACAAGGAGCCTCTCGGAGTAGGGGAGGAGCTTATTTTGTTTTTGTTCAGATTTTTGTTGGCCAGGTATATATGATATAAGTCGGAACGAAAACATGTGCGTTCGGGGTTAAAATTCTCTTAATTCGTCGATTAATTTAATTGTCCGCGGTTTTAAGGTTGACGTAATTATTCGTCGATAAGTAATTCCATTCGATTTGCTTTTTCTCGACTTTCGGACTGTCGCCGGGTTTGTGTTTACGTGTTTTTACGATAAAATGAGAGGGCAACGGAGAGAAAAGAGAGAAGGTAAATATATAAACATTGGTAATTTTTTTGTTTTGTTTTTTTTGTTTGGTCGTTGAAATTGCCACCGGCGAATTCGCCGTATTACATTATTGGTTATTTTTAGCGATTTGATTTTAGTGTCGAATTTTAAAGATAGAAGTGACAAGAAAATGTTTGTTTTGTTTTTGTATAGTTTTACGCCCGACGACAACGTGTTCGTTAGGAATTGCTTTTGTTTGTTTATTCCGTTGCGTTGTGTGTAGATTGTTTACCAAATTATGCCGTCGAAATAAATGTTCCGGATAAAAAAATTTGTTGATCGACAAATTGCCCGTGTCGTTTATTAATAAAATTTTGAATGAGTAACGTTTAAAAACAAACATTCATTCTCGATTATTCAGTACGATCAATGTTATGAGATGAATTTTGACAGTGAATTTCGTTGAAAATAAACAAATGTAACGCGGGTTCTTTCATATTAGATAAACGATAAAAATATATATGATTTACAACACAATACTACGAATGTTTACTGCTACGAAACGCGTAATAAATGTACGCTGACAGAAAAATAAACGATGAAAAATAATAATATAAATAATGAATAAATTAAATAATATGTAACCCAATTACAGATATGTTACGTGTGTCAGTTTGTTTGATAATTGAATTTAATTATAAACATTGCTTTGTTATTGTAATGGCAATTATTTTGAAATTTGAATTTTGTATACAAAATATTATGATGTGAAGGTTAAATATTCAATAAATATTTGGCTTCGGTTAATAATTGTTTACATATTAGAATAATTAGTAAATAATATGAGATATTATGTATGTGAAACAAAAAACAAAACAAAAAAAAACAAAAACAACGCGGTTTAAGGAAAAGAGAGGTTATAAGAAATAAATCATATTTATTAAATTAATGTATTATACTCGTATTGTTTTAAATTATTTTTGTAACTAAGGTTTTAAATAAATAAAGTTATTAATGCATTTTATATTATAAATGATAGATATGTTTGCTACGAGAAAAACAGTAGACTATAGAAAATCAGTACTGCGCAGTAAAAATATATTTACAAAATGCCATTGTAACAAATGAGTGTTCAATTTAAGAATACTACTTTCTATTTAAACGCACAATTCATTTTTTCCTGAATAAAATAATAGCGTTGTTGAAATGTTTATTTGTAAACAAATACTTTAGCAACTTAATAATAATAATAATAATAATTTTGAACATAAAAATATTGATTAATATGTAAAAATATAAAAGGCTATGAGTAAGATAGTTTATTTTTAGTTTATAATAATACATTAGATTTCAATTAAATATATCATATTATATTTTGATGACAGTAGTTCACTTCCTTGTTTACCATAATGAAAGACATGTGGTATATGACGTCAGCAGATTTTGTGCCATACAAATTCCATAGAAAATTAAGGAACGGGGAAAATGAGGCAACCAAATGAATGCCTTAATAATAAGTCAGGGGATTTTCGTCACGTGTTTTTAGTTTTACTAATCTTCGTCTGTCTTTATTGTACTTATAGCATTTCCATAAAAACTTTTGTATTACGGTACAACGTTTGGTAACGTTATGTGTTTTTAAAGAATTGTCCCTTGTTAGATTTCGAGTAGTTCATTTTACGGCCACTAGATGAACTGCAAATCATGAATTTTGAATAAGGAAAACATAGCTACGTTCAAAATTTTAGCTGTAGATTCTACGCAGCATTAATTTTTATCTCGAAAATTCTACATATAAACAAAAATAAATAAAATCCATGGAAAATGATAAAAAATTAAATGTAGTTTTCTATGCTTTTTAATTCTTGTTAAAAATGATTTATAGTTTCTTTGCTAAATGCTTATAATCCCAACATTTAATCTAAGAAGACTCATCATGGTTATATAAAAGTATAACAATGATAATATGGGTTTTGTAGTTTTAAACTTTTAAATGAACTCAAAAATACAATTTAAAATAGACAATTTTGGTTTTTATATAAATACAACACAAATTTATTCCAAATAACTAGGTAGACTACATATATATCTATACATAATGGAAAAATAAAATCATTTAAAATGAAATCTTGTTATCTAATTTTTCAATTAAATTTGTTGCTTACAATTAAGTTACTTAAAATAAAGTATTTTCTTAAAAAAATATTTTAGTATTGTTATTTTAAGATAAGATAAGAGCGAGATATAATCGTTTCTTTAAAGTAATAATATGATGATATTTACAAAACAACGCTCATAAAATTTCAAGATTTTTGAATAATTGAAAATTTGATGGGGAAATAAATGATTATCTTAGAAAATAGTAAGTCAACGTTTCTTTTTTCTTTTCAAACAATAAGTTCATAATTTCTCATTATTTTAATGTATAATGTATGCACTCGAAAGAAACAAATTATCGTTTGTATTATAGCCTTGCTACAATACATTACACCAAACTTTTTAAATATTAGAATATAAAATAACTTTCTACTATCACTCTTATAGAAATATACTAGACAGAACACTTTTGTTTCCTGAAAAAAAAATCCTTCTATTTTAATTTCATTGTATTAACAAGCAAAGGATTTTGTTCAATAATCCTGTTTTAAAACGTTACTGTATTACTACTTATATATCTATATATTAGTATATTATACAAAAAATCTGCTTGTTAAAAATACTTGTTTATGAAACATGTGTACTTACAGTTTGTAGGTTACGTTAAGTTTAGTTGAATTTAGTGACACCAGATGGCATGTTGAAACATCTTGGATTTCAGCTGACTAAAAGATATAATAATAATGATAATTTAAATAACAATGTATATATAATGATATCGTTTTATGATAATCTTACTAATAGGAAAAGGTTTTTATTAGAACTAACGTACTGGTATAATCGCAATCTTCATAAAATACTTTAAAAAGTTATACTTATAATATATTTCAACTATATTTGGATATTTTGTTAAAATATAGTCAGTATGAATAGTAAATAATATTATGACTAAGTATAAATAGTTCCATTATATTCTATGTTGTTTTCAAAATAAAAACACATGAACTTGCAACGGGAATCGAACTCGTGGACTTCAGCGTACGAACGTAGTCCGTAACCTCATGGCCAATTTGACGACATAAATACAGAAAGCTTTTTAGAATAATAAACAGGTACCTTATAATATTAAAAATAATTTTATATTATATTTTTTTTACTAATTCCGTATGTAATTATTTGCATTTACATAATTACAAGACATAACAGTTATTATATAAATAAACTTTTTCTTTAAAACACTAGATAATACTAAACATGATTATTACATTCTTTATAATCTGTAACCATGTTTACTGATTATCAGATTATGTATTTAAGGTCGTATGCCGATGCTCATAAGTTCAATTCCCGTTGAAAGTTTGCACAATAGACAGTAAACAGCAATATCTATTGTTTACTCATAATGTTTTAAGTAAATATCCAAAAAATGTTTCTGAGCCTCAAGATGATACGAAATTGTGATATAAATATATATAATATATATTGAATTATTAGACCCTTTTATATACTTTATTTGAAATTAACTTTTTTATATATATATATATAGTTTTAATATTTGTTCTATACACCATGAAATCTTAATTTATATTTTTTATACACGTGGCGAGAAAATTTCTATACAATGGCAATTGTTTATTGCTATAAAATGAAATTCACTGATATGAATTTAGTATATATTGTAAACAAAGTCAAACAAAAATGGAAACAGAAGAATTTTAACGTAAATATAAATATTTAGATTACAAATGAATTCTTATATTCACAGTAAAACTTACTGTTAATATTTCGTTTTTATAAACACACCATGTCAACAGTTGCATTATTGCTAACAATTAAAACAATAAAGCTATACTCAAACTTAATAAATTTTATTTATTATTTTTAAAAAAACGATACTTACAATTATTACTTGTAAATCAGATTGTGATATTATTTGTTATTGTTATATATTTGTTTTTATTTTTTCCATCTTGTTTTTCACATAAAATTTCAGTATTAGTTTTACACAAGAAAATTATTCGGTTATAAATTACTATTATAGTGAGTATTGTGTTAATATAATGGTAAAAACAGTATAATATATTAACGTTAGTGTTTTTTTCAATTTCTGTAAGAAAAATTACTATATCAAATAAGAAATACTACACATTATAAAAATTAATTTTATTTTTCAGGGTTCTTCAGATTATTTACTCAAGTAAATAAAATGCGTATGCGTATTCATATTATCCGATGTGTTTACTTCAATTATTTGTATGTATAGAAATTTATGTATGAACCCCCCTCCCCTCTCCTTTGTATAATGTATTTAATAATATAAAATATCCACATATTTTTAAATA
>JABFQC010004849.1:0-12238 GCA_022817085.1 Psilanteris sp. ZL-2020
TCTTCAACCCTTTGATTCGCGCAACAGCTACGATTTGTTTCTTATTACTCTCCGCGTATTATGACGGTACGGCTTTCATCGCGTTACGGACTATTTTGTTTACAAAACATTTTCCACTTATTAAATTCTCGTACCATTTCCCATCCGGAACTTTGTAATTTTAATAATAAAATTTATTTTACTACGTTTTCAATTTTAAAATATGAACCAAAACGCATCGCAGGGTACTGCAACGCAAACGATCATTATTGTTTCTTTTATATGCATATTTAATTTAACTTTTTTTTTTTTTAATTGAATATCTACGATAAAATTCAATAACCGTCAAATTCGCCCCATGATCCGCGCATTCTTAGAGAAATGCATTAAATAAAATGGGAATTTAAATTGAAATTTTAAAACTGAATTTATTTGACGAAGTATTATTAATAATAGTTCACTAGAAATAGCGTCTCCAAGTTACCATAGTAACTTGTCTATAAACATTCGGCATATTAAATGTCGTATAAATATTTAACGAAAAGTTCAAATGGTAAATTGAATCAGAAAATATAAATAATTTAATTAGATTATATAAACCTATAAATAACGAGACAACCAATTTAATACGCGGCGTTCAAACGACTGATCAAATTTTACCTTAAAATGCATACAGTCTATAAGAATAAAATTGCACATTTTGCGTATAAATTGTAAATTCAATTTTGTCATTTCAACATTAACGTTTCCAGTGCATGCATAAGCATCGCTACTATATATTACGATAATATCATTCATAATCAAACATAACAAATTATCTTTAATAGCAAATACAAAATTGATGAGTGGATTGAAAATTTACATCTTTCGTATAAATGATTGTACATGATGTATTACTGCATTCATCATCATCATCATCATCATCATCATCATCATCATCATTATCATCATCGTCATCATCATACTTGTTATCAATGATTACGTTACCTCGAATTACTCCAAAACAGCACTTCTTAATGCACATATAAATGTCACATTACATTTACTTCTAAATAAATAATTGACTCGCCCATTCGCAAATTGCAAACTGAACGCAAATGTTTATAACACCGGCCGGTTGCGCATTTATTCATAATCAATATGTAATTCAATTAACCAAAGCCGAGGGACAGTTTAAATAGCGATGCAAAAAGTCGTAACCGAAGAACGTTCGGATGCGAAACTTTTCTAAACCTGTTTGGAGGGGGAGAACGAATCTCTTGAGTGGTTGAACTTGCGAGACACGGATCAGGCACGTTCATCAATCATCCATTGAAACGTAACGTACCCTTGGCGTCCCGTAATTAACGACCATAGCACGATCCCAGATCAGGTCCACGCCCAAATGCGCGCGTATGCATACACGTACGCTACTCATACTCGTTCATTATAGCCCAGCCGAACGACAAATATATCGCATAATTGATTACATTTTTATGCATCAGCGTGCCTTTGTGCTACGTTATGTTACAATCAAAAGCAAATCATCGTAACGAAATTACGCGAACGAGTCGCGCGCAAGTCGCCGATCGCATTTAATTACAAAATTCTTCCACTTTTCTTCGTTTATATCATTAAGTCATAATTTATGCATCGCGCGCCGCGCTTCATAAATAACTTACTCGGTGCCTCGGAACCCGTTGGCGTAATATTTTACGCAGTTAGGAGCCCACGAATGGTATCATTTTCAATACACTTCAAAGCACCTTCAAAGTCAAATCTTCAACGACTAATTGTTTTATCGATTAACCACGTTATCGTTAGATTCTCGCAGACCGCATTTTTCCGGGCTTGAAATTAGTTGGTAGCATTGAAACGGGCATAATGTGCGTTACTTCAGGAAGTTTGTCGGCAATCAATTGCTCGACATTACGCACAAACGAGTAAAAACTTGAACGAGTTATTGTGATTAATTATTTTTCACGGGGATGTTTAATGGGGAATATTAATTAAAATACCGGGGAAACTCCGGCGGACATTCAGGGTACGCATTAAATAATTTTTCAGATAACGAATGAGCCGAGGCACGAGGTTACGGTTGTTCGCAAAATCATCGAGTATCGCATGATAAATCAAAATCGCACAAACTGGCGCGGTCCGTCTGTAATTTATGTAATATCGTGTTAAATACAAGCGTACGCGTTCCAGTATTTGTAGCGCGTCTCTGTGATTTCATAAATCATTAAATTGAGTATAAATCTCCGGAAATGAATATTCACTGTTAACTACGGTAACCGGATAGTAGTCAATTACGATTGGCGCAGAAAATTGAGTCAAATAGTTAAAATAATTTATTACAAAGTGTTTATGGTATTTTTTCCCGGACTAAGCGGCTCGGACGCGCGTATATAAGGTCATTGAAAGAACGAGCTGCGTTTTCGTAGTTGTTTTGTTTCCGAAAGCAAAATGATTGAGTGCGCGTTTATAGTTTTCAATAGGCGATTTTAAGTGGCGATTGATAATTAATTCAACGGTCGAGATACGGAGCCGACCGTGTTCTTCGGTATGATTAATTCGTTGGCGTAAAACCGCGTGGTCATTCATAGACGCGTTCATTCATAGTCAGATGTGAATTTTGACACCGAATGTTCGAACTCGGCTATCAGCGACCACATGCGCGGTTATTTACGACTGCATGAAATCGGTCTTGATGATAGGTGATTATTTACGATAATGTCGCAGTCGAATTCACTGCGTAGGTAAACACGTGGCACGTCGAAAAATCGTTGTATTGAAGTGTTGTAAAAAAAGGCTTCAATGATCTTTAAAATTATAGTCGGCGTGTAATTTGAATTTTAATTGAACTCATTTAAAAATTGTGTCGAGACTTTTATCAGTTCGAATAATGAACGTGTAATCGTACATCGACGACCCGTCGCATAGGTTTTGAATCGCATTTAACGTTCGTTGTCATTTAAATGTAAATCAATTGAGGCAATACTTAATTGCTCAAAAAACCACCCCGATGAGACGATTTATAATAAAACACGAGCGTGCTATTTCAACGCGAGAACAATGGAACGCGGACAATAGTTCATCTTCAAATCCGCAATAGTACGCACATTGCAAAGCCTGGATTAGCCGTTGAAATATTTGGAGAAACGATTGTTTCTAAAGAGGTCTTATAGATTTTCGAGCCACTGCCATTCGGAGAGGTCAAGATCTTAAGTTTCGAATAAAAGAGCCTCTCCATATCGCGTCATT
The DNA here is from genome assembly GCA_022817085.1 of Psilanteris sp. ZL-2020. Taxonomy (NCBI): domain Eukaryota; kingdom Metazoa; phylum Arthropoda; class Insecta; order Hymenoptera; family Scelionidae; genus Psilanteris; species Psilanteris sp. ZL-2020. Next base: position 3,223 of record JABFQC010004849.1, read on the forward strand.
CTTCTCTCAGAATATTGCTTTCCATTCTGCCGAGTACTTCAAAGACTTGTTACGTTCATACTGTAGACCTTTGGTAATTCAGAATATTTACATCAAAATGTTTACGCCTAATGTTTGCTCGTTATGAATTTCGCAATACGAATAATAATTAAAACCGAATGCTTTTTACAATTTACATACACGAAATATTTCATATTAAATATATACACTGAGAAAAATCAAACATGAAAAATTACTATTTATAATACGATCTTGGGCTTTTAAGCGACTAACCATAAAATTTGGTATTATTAGCAGAAAAATTTATGTTTTTTACGTAGAAATTTACTGCTTTATCTGAAAATATTCCTTCTAAACATAGTAAATTCCACGATTTTTCGCTTAAAAGTCCAAGTTCGTGTTATAAGTAGTAAATTTTCATATATAATTTTTCTCAGTCTACATATATACATGCGAATCGTCTCAGATTATTAATCATTAATGGCTAATAATTGTTTTCTTATAAATATGTCGGCGGCTTCTACACACACGCGGTATGAAAAATAGGAAGGTGTAAAATAATGCGGCTTATAATCGACCACGGATAAAGAGGTTAGGTTGCGCGTAAGAACGAGAAGAAGAAGAGGAGAAATTAGCCGGAGGTAGAGAGCCAGCTAGGGAGCACCAATTAAAATAGCTCGCAACAGTCGGAACATGTGCGTGTAACGATCAAGATTTCTTTTCATCCTCTCTGTCCGCACTCTTCCTCTCGCTGCACCATCTTCTTAACTTCCTTCTTTCTCTTATATGCGCGACCCTTGCAATTTTTCTGCACTTATACCTGGACGACTGAAAAAAGTTCCAAAAAAGTCGTATCGACATTTAAGGCAACGAGAAAAAGATGTGCACGTAAGCAAAAACAAACAGCGAATTAAATATGATACAGTTAGCAGCGGCGATATCATCCATACCTCTTAACCTCTGTTAATTCGGGTAAACATCTTTTACGGTAAGCTAAACGGGCGAATATTTTTGTTCGTAAAACAGTCACTGTCGAATTGTTATAAACCTTGTCCTCGACAAGTATGAAATTTGCTTGCAAAATTCGGCCAAAGAAAAGCATGCCACGTGAACCTGTTACCCCGAAGCACTGGGAAAATCTAAAATACGAAAGACATAAATCCCCAGATAATCCCACGATCGAAAGAAGACACCAATGCGAGAAAAAAAAACAAGCTGTCAAAGTGTCAATAACAAATATTGTCGGATAAATGGGCGGCTCGCAGGTTGAATGGTGCGCCTGAAGTATACAAAGTCCACGAGCATTAACGCTGAACGGGGTAGTAAATAAACAGGTAGATACTTATGGCAGCATCGTAATCCCCTATAATTCATCGATTAATATCAATACAATAAACGTCAATGCGATCGAGGGGTCCGGTGGTCCCATAAAATAGCACTCCATTCGAAGCATCAAACGACATCAACCACATAATCGATAGACCTCTATCTCTCCTTCTCTTTCTTTCGCACCTAATGCCATCTGTTAATGATCGAAAGTCGTATCGATTGGATTACGACAAACCAATGAGCCGAGTACTATTTTTCCGGTATTGTGACGAGACAAGGACAATAACGGCGCACGAGCAGTCGGAAGTGGAAAAAAGAGGGCAGCGGAACAGTCAGGTATGCACGATTGTGCCCTTGACAGCGATTGATACGGATTCGAGGCGGATCAGCGGGTTCGGCGCATTGTGCGCGTACGGCCGGGACCATTTTGACGATTACGGGATAGGCGTCATCGAACAACCGATTTCTCATCGAACGCTATCGAAAGGGTTGCCGGAAGAAGAGTGAAAAGCTGCGATTATTGCACACATAATAGAGATGAGAAATGAGAGCTTTGTGTACTCCTATAGTCTTATTGACGGAGAATAATGGCACACTTTGGGCACGAAGTCGTTATTAGAAATCGATCTGTGGGGAACTCGGTTGATTTGGGTTTTGTTGCATACTTTTTAATATATTTTCATTCGTCCCTTGCTTTGTTATAGTTAGCACTTTTCAAATACAGCCTTCATTTATTGAAATATACGTATACGTCAATTCATAATAATCCTATCTATAATTTTAAGCTGAAAATAATTTTATCGACAAAACAAATCTGTATTCATAAAATGTTGATAAAATTAATTTCAACTTACTTTTAAGTTTTTTTATGTTTTTGAATTTAGAGGACGTTATCAAATAATTTTAATTCTTTTTTTTATTCTTATTATTGTTATGGTGTATTATATTATGTTATTATTTGGACGAATTAATATATTTAGTATTAAGCATGTTCTGTATACAAAAAATTTATTTCATATGTATTTAATTAATTAATTAATAATTAATTTCATATGTAAATGTAATATAATCATTCAAAAAACGTCTTATCAACGAATCAAAAGTATTTACATTTATCTGGTATTTTATTTGTAAACACAAGTTATGTAAACATTAACATATTTATCTTACGTTACTTGTAGCATAACCGCAAACAAGTTATATATTTTTATTATATTTACAAATATAATTTTATATACATACATACAATAGAAACAACAATTTCTATTCAATATTTCATTGAAATAATATTTTGTCTGAAACAATCTTTTCATGTAACACCAATTGTATAAATTCTAACTTATACTGAATAAAAATAAAAATTACATCGCACAAAATTTATTACGTTTACTTCACACGTATAAGAAATACATCGTGAGCTGCAGTCTGTAATAACGTTTTATTTTATTGCAGGGTATATAGTAAAAAATAGTCCTTTATACAAACATCCCCAATTGAATCTACTTTATTGGCTTTATCAATATTAATTCGTGCGATAACAAGGAATTCTACTATAATTTTTGTTAGTTTTTCTTAAAGTTTATTTGCTAGCATAGAATGCACTACCGAGTGATTCCATGCAAATTTAAAATTCGACGCGAATTACAAATGTTATACTTTCTTGTTAAAATGCAGTTGGGTCAAAATTCGTGCGTGTTCGCATAAAAGCAGCTATGATGATATATGATTTTACATAATGCTATACGATCAGACACGAAATTTCATATGATCACGCGTAAAAATATGTGATCACGCATGCAATTTTTTATTCAAATTTTCAATTTCGCAGCACACGTTGCATTCGATTACAAAACACTTGGCATGTTGATTATGAAAAATAGAATATTATAGGTGCGTTACGGACATAAATTATTGAAAATGATGCACAGAAATAGAAGTAGCAGTGGAATAATAATACCAACCATATTTTATTAGCCATTTTTGTTCGTGTTCAAATAAACAGACTGCACGTCCACGTGGGGTCCATCAATCACGTGACACGTGGCGACAGGTGGACAGTGGGGCTGATCGGAATCCCACATAATTGGGAGAATAGTACCGGTTTATATCGGTCGACCGGATACATGTCATTTATCTTTCGAAGAATTTATCGATAGCCAAATTCACGTTTCGCTGTTAACCCTATGAAATCATACGATTTGTTACGGAAAATCAGTCGTTTTGACGAACATATATTTGCATTCACGTCGTTGAATGTAATGCATAATTTTACGTTCGAATTGCATTTCGTGTGTATCATACAAACGATGTATATTTTAATAGTTTATTGGTTAAAACTGTATTAGGAATATTTTGAATTTTTGGTACTGAATTACGATGTTTTTATATCCACTCCAAAGTAGAAAAAAATATAAACTGCCAAACGTTACCAACCAGTAATTATACGGTCCGTATTATTTCAAGAAACGTTTAAGGATGTAGAAGGGTTTATAGATTTAATGAACATATTATCAAACAATTATACACAATTAACAAATTGTGAAATAAATGTATAACCAAATATAATATTGTCTTAGAAATAGTATATGCTGGGAAATTATCGATTAATAATAGTGCGTAATTTGTCTATCTTTTGATTTGAACCAATTATTGTTAAACAATTAGTTGAAACAACTTGACAGAGCTCGATACTTACTTCCTGATACTTACCGTATCTCATATCTTATTATAGAATTAATACAATACTATCAAGGTTCACTTGTTACTAATTAGAGCAAATTGATGGATAATCAGCAGCAACTGCATGCGACGTTTGAAGCAGGGTCGGTGATACTGTTACATGGATGGGTGACAGTTTTTAAAGACGATGAATATTAATAACTGATATTAAGAAAATAATAATTATTTCTATTTAAATACTTTATTTCTGTAAAAGTAATATTTTTATTTCTTCGGACAATATTGGGCCAGAACTGGAACATTTCAAACCAGGTTTGAATAAGTTTATAAACAGGATGTTAGTACATATGAACAAAATCAAATTCACTAAACGATGTTTTTAATTAAGTAACTTTTTTTTTAATTAAAGTACTTAATGTTGTATACATACTTTATAATATTTGTATAATAAATTATGAATCAAATTATTCAGTAGTATTCAAAATTATTATGATTTTATTTTTAAAAAAAAAAAATTATTTAATAATTTGGATGACCATCTTTTCAATTAATTACAATTGATGACGAGTATGATATAATGTCGACCAGTTTAAAATTCAATTTACATTTGTATGAACAATAATTCTCTTCATCTTTAGAGTTCGTATATTATATTATTTTTTAATGATTAGTAAAAAAATTTACATTCTGTTACATTTCAATTCTGATGTCAAATGTAAAATCACTTTCATTTTTATTTAGCAAACAAATTTGTATAGATTATTCCTTTTCAATTACAGATATCGAATCATTGGAATAACCTCAGGTTAAGCGGATGGCAAATAGTAAAGTGAGTTCAAGTTGTTGATCATTTAATCTTTCAGTCAATAGATTAATCAAAAAAATCAAATCTTTATATTACGATTGTATTAAAATAACTTTTAATTCAAAACAATTTAAACATCAATAATTATTGATTCATTCATTTTATATTAAATCTTATTTTAATATAAAAACTTTAATTTGTTGTAATAAGGAATTTATTATATTACGACATACATATGACCCTAGTTATGACAATAATAATAGTAAAAATTATCTAAATGATTTCATTTAACTAATCTCAATTAATTTAAAAATATATACATTATGATGTGAAAGGAAACATATATATCATATACATTGTGACACGTGCTGATTCTCTAAACCACATAATTCACTGCAACTCAAGTTTCTGCAAAATCTAATTTCTTCGCGATAAGTTCAAAATGTATTCCAATTCCTAATGAAATATAACCACCATATTACTACAGTGTTTATAACGAAATTATTAGTAACCATGAATCCCATAATAATATTAAGTCTTTATTACATATTGAAAGTGAATACAACGTTAACTACGATTAAACTATAATTATATAAACTATAATAGATTTAATGGCGTTATACAATAAAATTTCGTTAAAACCAAGGAACGGTTATTTGTATAATCTACTAACAAAAACTAATAAATTATTCTTGAAGAGAAACATTAATTAAAAGTCAACAACAAACCTACTCCGTCGCGATACGAAGGATTGCCTCGTCGTTTATTCTTACATTTTGATTTCGATTCGAAAAGATGAAAATACGGAGTAATGATTTCGCAGGAGTGCAAAATAATAATCACTGGTGTAACAAAAACCACACGTAATGTGATATTGCTGGCAACATGTACGGTATGACTCTAATACGTGCGCAGCCTATGATCGGAAACAGTAATCTACATTTAAATCTACGATTGGTTGCCGTGTAATAGGATCGTCGTTCTGTTACGTTCTGTTATCCTCGCATGGAGTAGATCTCGAATTCGCGAGTTATACCGTATTAAACGTCATTCACGTTAAACAGACGTATAGACACATTGCGATAATCTTGCTTAGTTGTAACAGCACCGTTGCTCGAGCACAACAGCGACAGCTACACCGGCCACTATATTCCGTACGATCATGAACCGAGATCGTATCGTGAATGGATGCAGACCCCGTATTGAATCTAATCCACTGTTTGCAAAGCCTTCCGGATGGACAACGGAGAAATGATATACTTGCATGTATTCCGTTCCTTTTCCTTTCCTTACCTTTCCTCCCTGACATACGATGTTTGCAATTTTTCACCAATCTAGTAACACCAGATTCAATCGATAGATGATTTGCACCGATACACTGCTTCAGACGTTTGTTGTAAGATACTCATATTGATATACGCAAAATATCTCCTAAAATCAAGTTTGATTTTAACGAAATTTTAATTATATGTATTCAAAAAATAATAAGTATATTTTGAGTCTCAGGTATAAGATACTCTCACATGACAGAAATATTTTTCGTTTATAGTAAAATATCTTGAAAAATGTTTACTATGACAATTAATAATATAAAGACGCGTTAAATTTTGAAATTATATAATAATAATAGTAATAATAATAATAAGAACTCTGTGAATTTTTATGAAAATGACACTTTTATTCAATTGATACATAAAACTGAAAAATACATATATAATACATAGCCTTAAATAAAATTATTATTAAACCCAATCCTAAATAAACAAATCGTATTTACAATTATATTTACCGCTTCCCCAGGTGACTACACTGAGAAAAAATGTTCGATGGCGCTAGTCAACGTAATTTTAATTTGAATAAATCTCTGATCAATCCAATAAAACTTGAATAAGTATCATCATAATATAATCTGTACCATCTATACGTTTTTCTCCGTGTAGAACTTTACCTTTTAATCACGACTAAGACTTAATATATTAAATGCAGATTTAGCGGTATTCTCACTTTGCAGTCCTTCCGATAATGAAATATCTTAAATACTTCATTCAATGACCACTAGAAAATCCATTTTCGTTGATAATGCGTCGTCAGCTACTTACAACTGGTGGAAGAAAAGCCAACAAAAAGGGGATGGGAAGAACTTCGAGGATCGTTTGGTAGAAGGCTACCAGCGTCCAGCAGAAAAGATTAAAAGGTACGATCTCATCTTCCGCATTGTGTCTTAAATATCTTGGCGACGAAATGCTAAGGACGCAGCAGCAATTTCTGGTTTACTACGAAAGGCGTACACTTCAAAGGGGAATGGTCCCATTCCTCTCGTATTCGTTTCAAAGGACAATGCGTCGTCGTCTTCGTCGTCATCATTCCACCGCGCAAAGTCTTTATACTTCCGAGGAACGAACCAACAACGGATCGTCGGAGTCGTCCGATTGTCGTTGATTACCGACGATAAGTACTAGAGTGGACGTGGGTGCTATGTATGAGCAACGAAGACTCTCCGCAAAAAGAATGAAACGCGTCGCTATTAATCACTCCGCGACCAAAGCTCGGCGCTCAATTCTTCGTCACGTCATTTACCGTCAAGTTTCACCCGCTCTTGCTTTCTTATTCCATTTTTTCCCTCGTCTAATATTTTCTTCATTGTGTTTTTACTTTGTCGTATCTTATTTTTCACGGATTTTTTGGTTAAAACACATCATTCTTTTGATTTGCGATGACATGGCATATAATCAGGGAGTATATATATATAAATATATATATGTATATCATTTTATTTCCAGATTATAGTAAAGAATAATGCATAATAAATGTTAGATATCTGTGTTATAAAATTCTGTTTAGATAGAACAATTGCATGTGAATTGTTTTGTATTTGATGTGATGATGTTCCGTGAAATTACCCGAGATAATATAGCAGAGCGTCTGGATCATAAAATCGACATTTTAATGAGACCTTTAACGAACTTTGACATATTGCCAGTCTCTTTATCATAACAGTTTATAATAGTAACTGTATTTTGTCTCGGTGTATTGATACGTAGATTGATCTATATGATAGGTATGATATTTGATTTAGATAAATTATGAAAACAACTTTCTTATAAGCTATAAATTGATACAAAATTGCTAAAAAGTAATATTAAATAATTTTAAAGTAATATTATAATTGTTTTGTTAAACTAATGATTATGATAATAAAAATAATATTTTAATGACTTATATAATTGTAAAAAAGTTAACTATATAAATGATCAAATTGCGATTATTGATATTAATTTATTATGATAAATTCACAAAATTTAATATAAAGTATTTCGATTTTGCAATTACTTAATTGCAATATTAATCATAGGTTTATCAATGTATATTTTCCGTTATAATTAAGATGCATTAACAATTATGTAAAGTAACTTGTTATATGTATGAAGATTCTTAGATTATAACATGTATTAATTTGTTGTTAGATCGATTAATGTTTTCTAGATTTACATTAAACATGTTTTGAATTCTGCTACAAAGTGAATATTGAATGTTAGTTAATGAATGACAGAATATGATGCATTAAATAAACAAATAATTTGATATTATATAGTATATAAATGTACTATGTTATATTTTAATACTAATGACATCAGTTTAATTCAAATGATATATCTTATTTTTGAAAAGAAAATTATATTTTACTTTAGAAAAAAATGTATTTAACTAAAAATTAAATACCGTTACTTTTTGATAGTAAAATCCCGAAAATAATCAGAATAATATGTATAAACGTATAGATGAAATGTATCGTGTAAAAAATCATGAAAAGAATATGGTAATTTATTACACAGAAAAAAAAGTTTGTCATATTTAGTCAATCATTGACTAATTTAGTCACCAAAAGTATTAATATACGAACAAGCTATCTGATTGGCATACGTTGACAACAAAGTTATTGAATAAGTCAATTTAAGATTAAAGGTTGACAACATTATTGACAAATTTAGACAATTATATATACCGTTGATATATTCGCTGTTTCAGACAACTCTACTTTTTTCTGTGTATATATTATGTTATTCATTAATTAAATTGTTTTTAAAAATTAATAATGTTATATGGATTAACAAATAATTTACACGAAGTGAACGTTTTTATGACGGAAATGAATTTAATAACTTTTAAACATTTCATTTCAGTATATGTTTGAAACTTTATGCC
>JABFQC010004850.1:0-12235 GCA_022817085.1 Psilanteris sp. ZL-2020
GTCTAATGTTTAATTTCATTTTTGCTCAATTTTCCTCCTTTTATTATCTAGTCTGGTAAAATTTGTAATATTATTTTTTTCAGTGTAAAATAAGAAATAAATATAATGTTATATAAATTAAATGTATTAAAAGCTTTTTAAAATTAATATTTATGTGTAATATTTATAAACCCATAACATAAATTTATATAATTAATATAATAAGAATACAAATTTATTAATAAGGCGTAATAAGTATTGTGAAAAATTGTAAATAATAAATACAAGCTTTTTTGAAATTTTATTTAATTTTCAGTCATTTAAATTCTAATCAAAACCATTACTCTAATAATTTCCTTTTACGTCACAGTAATATTTATATACATTATATATATATATATAAATCCTGTAATTATATATACAAAAAAGTTTCACGTCTTTGATTTTTCAATTTAGGTACGGTATTGCTGGTAGCGTCAATGTTCAAGGTGAAGAAGTCAAAAAGTTAGACGTACTCAGCAATGAATTGTTTATAAATATGATTACTTCTTCGTTTACATCCTGTCTCCTTGTAAGCGAAGAAAATCCGACCGTGATTGAAGTAGACGCCGAAAAGCAAGGCAAATACGTCGTTTGCTTTGATCCTCTGGATGGGTCTTCTAATATTGACTGTTTGGTCTCAGTAGGATCCATATTTGCTATTTATAAAAAGTTGGATAACTCGAGTGCCCCCTCTGTGGCAGACGCTTTACAACCTGGAAAAAATTTAGTCGCCGCTGGTTATGCCCTTTATGGATCTGCCACGATGATGGTACTCTCCACTGGTCAAGGTGTCAATGGATTCACTTATGATCCGGCCATTGGGGAATTCATTCACACAGAAAGAAATATTCAGATTCCTCGTAGAGGAAAAATCTATAGGTACATATATAATTGCATGGGTCAGTATCAAATTCCATACTTAACCAAAATTCATACCCATGACAGGTATACCTATAACTATTGGGAATATAGGTATACAAGTTATGGTATGTATTTTGATGAAGTATGGAATTTGTTACTGACCCAATTGCATGTCTATATATATCAAATATAATTGATGGTTATTAATTTCTCAATTTGCATCTATTATTTTACTGTTAATAATATAAATTAAACTTTATTTTATAATTTATTTTAAATTCTCAAAATCACTATATGACCTGATAAAAATGATTAACTGAATAATGTACAATAACATAATATCGAATTATTAAAACAAAATGAATATGGTATTACCATATTGTTTATTAATATATAATGGCTTTATATATTTTATTATAGATAAAACGTAACTTAATTGTGTGCTATTGTCAGATTACATCAGTAAATCTTTTGCAGCATTAACGAAGGCAACGAAAGAACTTGGCAATCTGGGGTTAAAGAATACGTAGATTCCAAGAAATATCCTGTTAATGGAAAACCATACAGCGCCAGATATATCGGATCTATGGTTGCTGATGTACATAGAACTATTAAATATGGAGGAATTTTCATGTATCCGGCTTCTGTTGATAGTCCTCAGGGAAAGGTTAGTATATGATGATGATGATGATGATGATAATAATAATAATAATAATAATAATCAGTAATTCAAATCAATTGTCATGGTTCAAGGAATTTTCTTTACTAATTCAATTATCTAATAGTTAATTAATAACATAATATTAATTTTCAGCTTCGTTTACTCTACGAATGCATCCCGATGGCATTCATTGTAAAGGAAGCCGGTGGGTTGGCAACAAATGGAGAAAAGGACATTTTGGATATCGTACCTCAAAGCATTCACCAGCGATCTCCCATTTACTTGGGATCTTCCGATGATGTCGAAGACGTTGTTAGTTACTTAAATAAGTATAAGAATAAGTGAAAAATTCTATTTGTACATTGTAGTGTGTTATTATAAATTAAATGTTTATTACAATTATGATTCAATTTGCCTTGCTTTATTCGATTACAAGAACTATAATTTGTTGTAAAATAAAATTTATTTCCCGCAACACTCTATAAACTATAAAATACACGTGAGCTAATCTTTACAATTAACCTTGATTATTAAAACGTCATACAATAGTCACAATTCCACCCGCGTTAATTATTATTAATTAGCGGTTTCAAATCCTGTAAGCAAAAATATTTATTTAATATCCGTAGAACATTCTACGTATATTATAATATTCGTAGAACATTCTGGGAATATTAAATAAATATTTTTGCTTACAGGGAAATAACAAAATCTGGGACGTGGATAAAAAGTCATAAATCAATTGGTTTATTGTAATTGTAAAATAACAGAAACAATGCATATTAGCAATTTGTGCGATGAAAGAGTCAGCTGATGGTAAAGCATATATATTTTAATATTTATAGATAAGTACATAAATTTCGGTCGAAATAATGAATTTACGTTTATAGTTGTAAATAATTTATTATAAGGTTATTTAAATACCCAGACAATGAATTTCCGTTTACAAAATTTTAACGTAGAATACGATCGATTGAACACTAGTAGATTGTGTAATAAAAGTATCATGGGCTTTATTACGCACGAGTGTGAATGGCAGCACAAGCGGATCGAGTAATGCCAACACACGAGAGTCTAATTACCCATGATACTCGCAATACGCACAGTGATTTTTGTCTTACTACGGTGACAACCAGTGTTCTGAAGTTGTGTGGATGATGTTCGCCTCGAGGTAATGTATGAAGACGTTTAGGGAGTCCAGGGGCAAAGCCACCGGCGAAACCCAGGGTTAAGGGGGTAAAGCCCCCTTATTTATTTGTATTTAAATATACCCAAAAACTAGTTTGAACACATGGGTATATAAAAGTATTTTAAAAAATACATATACCATTTTATATGTCTGTATACCATGGAAACTGCGCTGGCGTGTACCCTGCTAGCCAGATTTATATAATTTTTTAGTAAACATGAAGTAGGAGGCGCCGAGTTAACGTTTTACATAAGTGGTATGTACTGCTGCCTCCGCTATGTATATACATTTTTTTGTAAATGTTGCATTCAATTTTCATATATAATTGTTTCCATGTATAAATTTTTTATATTAAAACTAACAAATGATAGTGGCGCCTGCGCGCTAAGATGTGCTTTATTAATGTATAAATTATGTATTATGTATTAATTGTATAAAAGTAAATATATTTAATGAAACGCTGATTCATAACAATTGCTATGAATAATATTTTAAAATAATTATTTTATTATAATCTTTTTTCATCATACTTATTATAATTTAAAGCAACACATTATAAGTATAATTTTCTGCCTACAAAAATTGCATCTTTTGTTTTAGACTTATAGATTTCAAGATATAATCCTATATAAAGAACTATAATTAGTAAATTTTACATGCCCAATTAACCAATCATTTTTTAGTGATTTATAATATTTATATGCATACAGTAGTAACAACTTGTAGTAAAAGTTCATCCTCCAAATAAAACATAAACGTTTAACATAAAAGCTGGCTATCAGGGTATATATATTTTATCAGAAAATAAAAATATTTGTAAAACAACTTGACTTTATGGCAAACAATAAAAGCATATAAATTTATAGTATTTTAATTGACATACAATGTTTCATAAATTCGACTATGTTTCTTAGATCAACGAATTAAAAATTAATAATTTTTCCATTTTTACACGGCAATTTGAAATATGCTTTATAATTATGATATATAGTAAACGTTAAAATAACTACGATTTAATTTTAAACAAATCCCCCAAAATCAATCAATGACTCAGTATACGCAAATTTCCTGATACTATTTTGTTCTCCAAAATCGTACCGGACGGTAAGTCGATGCGATCCCCGTGATTAGCGATTATAATGACAGTTCCCTTTAAAGACACTCCTCTTCCAAAAGTAACGTCGCCTGACACAGTCAAGTGATCCAGTTCCAATAAATCCGGAATTGTTGGAAATCTTTCCAAAAAATCTTTAACCTGAAACACGTTTAATATATATGTAACATATATACTTTACAGACTGTAATGAATATACATATATATAAGTTTATGTAACGATGCCTTTGAGGACAGACGGCCATCTTGTTTCCCATTTACGCAATGTTAAATATTTTACGGATGATGGTTTTGAGGACAGATCTCAAATCGCTGCGTATATAAATAATGAGACTTTTGAGGACAGACCTGCAAAATACGTTGCTGGGGCCCCCTAGGACCCTCGCGTTTTGGGTTTGGCTAGATTTTTAAGGGGGGGGGGGGCGCAGCCTCCCCGCATTCCCTTGTGAGAGTGGATGAAGGCCGCCGTATGTGCTCCACCATATTTGCTTCGCTAAAATAATTTTACAAACACAAATTATGCGCTCAAATAGGGTTTTTCCTCTAACGTGGCGGAGGGCATATCTAAATATATATATATATATAATATATATGGGTCATTGTGAAGATTCCCAAAAAATTTCTCACACTGCAAAGCTATATTTATATTTATTATAACTATAGATATACTTTTGCAGGTTGGGAAATCTGTATTTTGGGAATCTTTTCATATATGTATATATTCATGTTATCCGGTGCTTAATGGGACACCCCACTTTAGGGCTCCCTAACTACGGTCCTGAAAATTTTTTTGTAGAAAATATGGCACCCCTTAAAAATCTAGCCAAACACAAAACTCGAGGATCCTAGGGGGCCCTAGTACCGTATTTTACTGGTCCGTCCCATTAAGCCCCACTACGTCGATGTCTTTGGAGCTGGTGCTTAACGGGAGTACATTTTGGTATGTTGCCAAATTTCAAAGTCCCATTAACTACCGTTTTATATATATATATATATATAAATAAATATATGTTTCGTGGTACGTTTGGGATCCAAGAAATGTGGCAACGTAGTTAAAAGACTCCAAAACGACCGCTTTATATAAGATTTCAATTTTTCGGGGTCCAACCCCAAAAGTACAATTCGGCGTTTCATACAAATAATGGTACTTTCGAGGTCTAGCTAGAAAAATACGTCACTGGAGCCCTCTAAGATCTCGTGTTTTAGATTTGGCTAGAATTTTTACGAGGCGGTTGGGAGGGTTGGAGTCACCACGCATCCCCATGTTAGGGTGGTCGAATGTCGCTCGATGCGCTGCGCAGTATTTTTACCCCCTCCATAAATTTTTCACGCCTATACTTAGAGTACCAAAAGTGGCGGGACCTCAAAAGTACTGCCGCACTTTGTTATATATATATGTGTATTTGACATATATAAATGATATGTAGTTATGCGTAAAATATGGGAATGTATTCAACAGCACCACTACCACAATTTATACAATTCTAAATGATCACATTGAATTTACCTTTGAGAAATGATTATCTCCTAGTTTTATAAGCGGAGTAGTTGGGAACATACGAAGAGGAGTCATTATTAAGGATCCATTGCGAAGATCGTAAAGATTACTCATGACTAGTAACAAGTCTGAAGTCTTTTTAACAGGCAAAAATCTGCTTCGAGATACATGAATACCTACAAATACGCGATTAGTTGAATAATTTTAAATAATAAAATGATTTATAGTATAAGTATATATTTGAAACAAATTTACCTAAGCTTCCATCAAAACATTTCATTGCAGCTCCAACGGCAGTTTCCAACTGAATTATGTTCAAGCCGTTTGTGAATGTTTTATTATTTACAATAATTTCCATGTTCAGAATATCTGAATCTAAAACTCGTTTGATAGCTGAAACAAAATTCTTCACATATATAATCTATCATAGATACAGGAGCAGTTTATCTGTTAAATATATATGTATACATATAAATGTGAATAAATGTTATGTTGATCTTTTATATGACATTATATTATATTTATATGGTTTTATATGATAAATATACATATATAATGATTTTATGAATTCAATGTGAAAAACGAAAATGAATTAAAATATATAAATAATATACCTGGTAAATTAACCCATAAATTATTTGTATTAAAGAATTGAAATTTCCGAATTGATTTAAAATCATCAACATGTTCTGGAGGCACTTGTGCGATCTCAAGAAGTCTTAACTTATCTTGATATTGAATTAACGTACCTCCCTACAACAATATTGCATATACATTATACAATAGAACATAGTTATATGTGTGTGTATATATACTTTAACAAATTAAAATATTACTCTTATTTAACGGATTTACCTTAACATCAGCTCTAGTTTTGTCCGTTACCTCCATAAGAAATTCTATATTTTTCTGAGTATTATCCATCAGTAGTTTCAATATTTTCAGATCAACTGTAGCTCCCAGATTATCAATGTTTGATATAAAACAGTACTGCCGACCCTGTACATTCATTAGATACAATTTAAGTTATATTTAAAGAGTATCATTCATTTATACCATACTAAAACAGTATATTTTCATTGTCTTAAAAACATTGTTTATGTAAATAACAACATAATAATACCAGAGAGTCGCAAAAGACAAACAATTATAAATTTATATTAATTATAATTTAAAATTAATAAAGAAATGTAACTTTTTACAAGGAAGCAAACACTTTTTGTTGTTTCATTTTGCGTTTTCCGTATATTTATTAAATTAATAATTATTACAATAATTAAACGATTTTAATTAAAAACAAATTTAAATTTCACATGTTTACCTCATTTATAAACTTTTCTAACAACCCAGATTTTTGAAAGCTTTGGTAAAAATCTCCATGGCCAGGTGGGTACCAGCTAAAATCACAATGTATATAAAACGTGACATATTTGTGGAAATGAAATTGAATATCTAAAATATTATATATATGTATATATATAATAATATTAATACCATTCGATATCTTCATAAATGTCGCAATTTCTTGCAATTGGAAGCAAAGAGTCACGACTGATTCGAGGGTAGCAGCTTTGATTGAAAGTATGGATTTTGACATCAAATCCCTTATATTTCCGCAGTACTTTTTCAGTATCAGTGTTGGTATTAAAAGAATTCATTAAAATTAATGGCACGTCAGCTTTATAAGTTTTATTCAAATGCTGAAATATAATTCATTTATTAAACAATTAATGAAAGATCATCATTGTTATTACGAATATTACTTTCCTTAAACAAATTTGTCTACCATGTATATATAATTTCAAATAATATTGCAGATAATAGAATGTTAGTGTTATGTCCCGACAGGACAATGATACTTTTTTTTCCTATCCGTTATTCTTTATCCTATAAAGTTTATAAAACTTCGGTACAATTTTTCCAGATTCATTTTAAGAATTGCATTCAATTAAACAATTGAAGCACTTCAGAACGCTAAATAAACTATTAGAAAAAAAGTATTCAAATTTACAAAATGTTATCGATAAGGCTTATTTTTACATTTTAGTTACATATCAATTTTAATTTGACATTTACGTATCAGGACAAAATACTTGTTCGAAAATGTAATCGAAGTTATTTTATTTTTTTTATATAACAAAAATAAAGCTCTCCTTTTGTTAGCATTTATATTGTAGTTTTTAAATAAAAATCATTATATTGTTATTATTTTTTTGTACTAAATTGCCAATTTATCTCTCAAATTAGGGTAAAAATGTAGCATAAACAAGAAAGAAAATACTATGCTTATGCTACTATTTTACTATAATTTATGAGAAAAAAATTAAGTTTGTTGCGTGCAGGGTCAGTTTCGTTTATTTTATAGTAAAATTTCAGTTATATTTTGCTCCATGAATTTTAATTAGTGTTATCAAGGTAATTTCTTATAGTTTATTAGTATTATAAACGTGTATTGTATAGATTACAATGATTATTACTTACTTCTATTTGTTGTATGGTGAGGTCTAGAAAAGTCAGACCATTTCGAACTTCAATCGTAGATTTGGGACCATGACAACCCATACTAGTACCCAGACCTCCATTGAGTTTGACAACTATTAACTTATCTAACAAATGCTTGACTTCATCATGAACGGGTTCCAAGAGATTATTGTAATCTCTTATCTAGAAACAAAGTAATATTTTCAAAATGATTTTATAACATATATATATGTATACATAGTGCAAACGGTCGTTATGAGGACGCATAAATATGGCAACAGTGTAAAATAAGTGAAAAAGACCCCAAAATTACCACTGTTTATATTAGTTCCAAATTTTCGGGGACGGACCTCAAAACTACCAACAGTCAATTCGTGTCCGGACTGGTATTTTCAAGGTCTCGCCCGTACAATACGGCGCTGGGGCCCACCACAAATCTCGTACGTTAGTTTTGTTAGAATTTTAAAAGGGGAGGTTGGGGGGCGGAGCCCCCCCCGCTCAAATTTTTGCAAAAAATGCATTTCACACTCGTAGCTAGAGCATCCAAAAGTGGTCCGTCATCATAACAACCGCACTGTAAAAAGAAGTGTTCTGTAGAAAACGTTTTTGAAGCTTTTTGGAACACTTATAAGCGTTATTATTTAAAAACTTTTAAAACGTTCTATTTGGATGTATACAAACATTAGTACTAAAGAACGCTTTAATAAATAGGAACGTTTGAAAAACACTTTCAAAACACTTGTTTTTACAGTACGGAGACGATATTTATATATATATATACATATATATTTGTCAAGTGGTCGTTTTGAGGAGGAATAAATATGGCAATATTGGAAAAAGACCGAAAAAATGCCCAAAACGACCACTGTATAAACAATTTTGGCGTTTTGAGGAGCCTCCTCAAAACGCCAGTTGGTGATTTGTACATGTAATGGTCGTTTCGGGGTTGCACCTGCAAACCACTGTACTGGTGCCCCCTACACTGAGAAAAATTAAGTATGAAAAATTACTATTTAAAATACTAATTTGGGTTTATAAGCGATAAATCTTCAAATTTACTATTTTAAATAGTAAAATTTAACGTTTTTGTATAGAAATTTATAGAATTGTGTATAGAATTTACTATTTTATCTGAAAATATTACTAATAAAAATAGTAAATTCGACGATTTGTCGCTTATAAATCCAAATTAGTATTTTGGATAGTAATTTTTCATACTTAATTTTCTCAGTGTAATGTACCTTTTGTAATACCACACAGTACTTTTTACTATAAGATATTGTAAAAATTGTTATAACATTTTCACAGTACAATATCATACAAGAAAATTTACTATATCTTGTAAGAAAATTAACTATATCATATAAGAAAGTTTGCTATAAAAAAGGTATAGTAATTTCCGCAACATTAATTGAAATATCCTCAGAATGCTAGAAGTATAGCAATTTACGCTATAACTTTTTTCTACGTGCAGAGAAATAAATGAGAAATTACTACTTAATACCCTTAATATGGAACCGTAAGACATAAAGCAAAATATTTACTGTTTTTAAAAGAAAAAACTTCCTAAATTTATTTCGCGTTCGAGGTTTATTTGTTAGCTTATTGAAATTAAGGAGAAAAAAGAATTAATTGCAATATTTTTTGATCTCAAACTTTTGACGATTTTCATAGTATTTGAATGAAAGAAATTTATATTCATAAGTTAAAAATCTCGATTGGACATTCGATTTTGAAATAGCTAAGCTATATCGAGATAAGTAAATAACGAAAAATTACTATTTACACTACTAAAACATACAGTACAGGTGTCTTATTTAAGACACAAAGTGACTTAATTAAGACGCCGAAGTGTCTTAATCAAATGCACAATGTTTTCTATTAAGACTCCTGGTGACTTAAATAAGACACCATTTGTCTTAAATGTAACTTTTTTAAGACACTTTTTTAGCAGTGTATATCCTTAATTTGGAATATAATAAGAGAAAAACCATAATATTTACTGTTTTTACAATTAAAAAGTAATTTTATTACATAGAAAAATACTACTTTATCATAATATATTACTTTTAAAAATAGTAAATATTCTGATTTTTCTCTTATGATTCCAAATTAAGGAAATAAATAGTAATTTTTCGTCATTTACTTCTCTCAGTGTATAATAATAAGAATAATAATAAATGGAGGGGAAGGGGGGGGGGGTCGCACGCTCAACAAAAGAACCTAGGCTGGCGACATATATAATAGTCGTGCATAATTGTATTGAAATTTGTAATGTCCACAATATTATATTCAATTTATCTACAAAATTGTAATAAATAAAACAACTCGTGCACGTACGGTCAGACGCGAGTATCGAAATAATCTTTTAATTCAAAGAGCAAAGACCGAGCAACCCATCGTGTTTCGCCGCGCGAAAAGTGTAATCGCGAAATTACGGTTTGCCTTTGTTTTGAGTGGCGCTTTCAGTAAATTACTTATGCACGGATGTAACGAACGAACGCACGGTCCGAATCCGCCGTTTATTAACGTTACGCAATATTTCCGTGCCGAGGATTTGTAATTGCCGGTCCGAGCGGAGCCTCTTGGCGCCAGCGTTCGGCCCGGCAATAAGATTTATTTATTTAAATAACGAAACCGAAAAGCATCATTGCATTCTGATAGAAAACGCGCGCGGACTCAAATCTTGGCTCCTCTGCATTTCAAATGAATAAATTAAATTTCGTTCAACTTCCGTCTAACCAAAAAATAATATTTTGCAGCGCCTCGTACTTTTCCGGTCATGCATATTATATTCGCATGCAAAGTTGCAAATGCAATTTTGCGTGCTCTATGCGTCATTACGACGAAAACGGTGTGCTAACGTTAACCACGTTAACTGACGGCAGTTCGTTCGTGGCATTATTTCCGATAGACGCGCGTCGAGCAAACACGTATATACATATACATGTATACACAGCGCGCATTCGGGCATAGATGAACGTCACATTGATCAACGTTAACTCGATTTTTGGCGCTCAGACGCGAAAGCCACTCTCATTTCGGATTCACGCTCGCGCCCAAACCGAAAACGCGCCAACTGCCGCGTTCGAGTCCCGCCCGGTCCGCGGGTCAAATCACTTTTCACTCAATTTTTTCGCGCGGCTCGAGCGTCGGCGCGGTTCGTGCCCCGTTTCCGGTTTGCACGCGCCAACCCGCGGACGATCGATGCCAATACGTACGCGCGACTGAGTTCCGCATCGAACCGAAGTAATAGCCGCGAGTGGCCGGCGTCTTCGCGGTGATTAGCGCCCCGGACGGGCTTTTTTGTAGAAACTTCGCGACGGTCGCTGCGAGCGATGAGTTCGCGACCGATTGAAAATTAACGTCACAATGGCGCGCGGATCAAAATGTGGCTCGTCTGTTTGGCAAACTTTTTATCGCGTCTTGCTCGGCCCGGATGATATTTACGGAAAGTTACTTTCAAATATTCCATTTCGACTCGCTCGAACGTAAAAGCAAACAAAAAAATAAAGCGCGCGTTTTTTCGAGTTGGCTCGGCATTAACTGATTTAATATAAATAAAGTCGAAGTTATGATGTGTCAGTTTGCAAACATAATGTAGGAACGTTTCGCGTTTCGAGCGGTCTTCAAAAGTCAATTGCTTTTTCCTGCGCGATAATATTTATTCTTGCGCAACTTTTATGGTTAATAATAATTTGATCGGCAAATAGACTTTAACAAAAGAATATACGGTTGGCAAGATTTTTTTCTCCATCGAAATAATACACTCGGAGTTGAGCACTTGTTTCCGAGTAATATCAGTATGTCTGCGAGTACTGATTGCTATTGAGATTGACACTCATTTCGGACCATATGTATTTTTATTGCACGCTCGTATATAACTTTGAGCATCTGTAATATTAAGATGGATTTTACTTTCACGACATCAATAAAATAACATTAACAACCTTCGACGTTAAGCGTAACGGAAATGTGAAAAAATAAATTCAATTCGTATTAAGAATTTATTATACGTGTATCGGCTGAAAATACGCGCCGAATCGTACAAATATTGTAAATCGCTGGTTAATAATAAAACTGCGCGCCGTGGCTCATTAATATAGACTTTATAGAAAGCTTCATATAAAGGTCGTTGCTTAAAGGTTTTAATCGCTTTTTCACGTAACAAAGAATCGAAATTATTTTCTAGCATTTCGAAGTTGAAATATGGAAAATAAAAAAAAAAAAAAAAAAAAAAAAGAAAAAACATAAGGCAAATAAACCCAAAAAAAGAAACTTGTTGATACACAAATATACAAAAAACTAAAAATGTCTACAGTACATACCATGTACGACCATAACCTATAACCTACTACCTACACTCATCTTTGCACTCTAATCCATCAATATCAATCACTAACTTCACCA
>JABFQC010004851.1:0-12235 GCA_022817085.1 Psilanteris sp. ZL-2020
TAACATCTAAGGTAATCCAGAAAACTTGAACGTAAACGAATATCATCTATCTCTTTCCCTCGTATCATTATCAATATCTAAAAGTAATTGAGAAAACTTGCGTCAATCGCCGAAATATGTATACATACCTTACCTTGTATACTCTCGATTTCCGATACCTTGGAAAACTCTCGCTTTCGTTCGGTATACCGATAATATAATTTGGGAAAACATTGGCTCATTACTTCAAAGTACATAGGATTCACCTCGAAAAGTGAATGACTAAAACATATAATTTACATGTATGTCACATAAATAATCCATTGACAAATGAATTTCAAAAAATATCTTAATTAGTAAACAATTTTTTACCATTATCCTCGAAAAGTGAATGACCTAATGGTAAACAATTTTTTAAGCAATACAACAAGGTTACCGTCATGTAAGATGATGCCCAAGGCCATTAGAATTGCCCGGGAAAATTATGCCGAAAAACACCGTCGTGCAAGAGGATGTGGTCGCTTGGGTGGAGGAGTTGGGGGATCCAGAATCCCGCTAGTACTACTACTGCCCTCCCTTGTACACCCAGTCTCATTAATTCGTGATCCCCTAGAGTGGTGGGTATAAAATTATTGCTAGTAACTCGGCAGGAGAAAAATGTCAAACAAGGAATGGAAAATGGAACATGGAACACTAAAGTGACGGGATTTTGAAAGTTGACACATTTTTTTTTATTTGTTTATTCATTTAATTAAAAAAAGATATTATAAATAAACAAAACAAATGTGTTAATTGATTAATCTGTTAATTTTACTTGCATAAACTATTTTATTAATTTCATATTTATTTATGTTGTTGTTGTTGTTGTTAATTAATGGTCACAAATTTTTTTTATTTATTTCTATAAATAAATATATGTTTAATTTGACACTAACCTCTTACGTCAACTTTCAAAATCACGTCACTTTAGTATTCAATGTTCCATTTTCCATTCCTTGTTTGACATTTTTCTCCTGCTGAGTTACTAGCAATAATTTTATACCCACCAATCTAGGGGATCACGAATTAATGAGACTGGGTGTACAAACCTCCTCATTAATTCACAACCTGAAACTTAGCATATAACTCGCTCTAAATGAATGAGTTGTCGCGTTCCCGCAAAACAAGACTATAACGGCCAAAACGTCACTCCACTCGAGTGAACTATATAAAAATTTGAACTTCTGACAAGCCCATTCCAATAGAGGCGCTGCGAGCGTTTTTGTTAATAAGCAGTTGACCATTATAAATCCTAACTTAATATAATATTACAATAATAGGTATTTAATTAAATTTTCCTATTTATTTATAAACCTTTGATTGATTTATAAATAATTTCGTTTCTCTTGTGCTAAATTTTATTATGTGTCATAATTAATTAGAATTTTTGTTTTAATATTGGTTATGTTTCCCAATGATCAGAGCCTTATTTGAACTGTAGCCAACTTTAATCGAGGCTTTATTATGGACAAAAACGTATAGTGTCACTGGGCTGATCGTGACCAGTAATGCCAGATTCGGCATAATAGCAGCAACTTGAACATAGTTGCTATCGAGCGACGTTTGCTCGGGTATACCGCAATGTCAGTACAAATTATAGGAGGTATCTTATTTTTGGATCATTAGTTAATAATTATTACTTATTAATTATTAACTAATACTGTTATTATATAACAATATATAAAAAGTATATTTCGATTTATGATCTCTTTGTATTACTATTTTTAAATTAAAAAAATTAATTGATAAAATTGTTTTAATTATAATATAAATATTAATTAATAATTTGTTTACAGTGTTATATTTTTATAGATGACATTAAAAAATATTAATCAATGATCCAAAAAATATGTTCTCCAACATTTCTCTGCACATTTTTACGGACATTGCAGTATGCCCGTTACACAATCGAGAACTATCACAAAGAACGTCGATCAATTGCAACAACTATGTTCAAGTTGTTGCTATTATGCCGAATCTGGCATCACTGGTTCTACCACTAGATGCGTAATGCGTCACCTATGTTTTTCCACTATGCGCCCAATGGGTGCGCTGTTATCAGTAGATCGATCGCGATTTAATCATAAGAGCTGTCGGGAGCATTAATGCCAGATTCAGTATAATAACAGTCACTTGAACATAGCTGCTATTCGAACATAGTTGGGTTAGTTGTCATTGTTCTCGAGTATATGACGTGCGATGGAGCACATGGCAATATCGGAAATATGTTAGGAGATGAATCTTTTAATATAACAATGCTAAAACAGAGAGATGATAAATCAAAATCTACTTATCTGTTTTATGAATAGGATCAATATGTAAATGATGATAACAAATAGTTGTAGTAGTCGTAGCAACTATAAATATGTACTAGTTAAATCCAAACGGGAAAATAAATAAATATTAAATTTTAAGAAAATAAAGAAAATAAAGAAAATAAATATTATCGAAATTTTATAATAAACTACACGAAAATGTTATTCGAAGAAAAAACAACTCTAAATTTGTCTTATAAATTATAGTAAAAATGTAACATCAACGAGTAAGAAAATCTAACATGTTTACCGATATCGCCTGTCATACAATTGAGAACAATCACAATGAACGTCGCTCGATAGCAACTATGTTCAAGTTGCTGCTATTATGCCGAATCTGGCAAGTCTGGGTAGAACATTGGTTTAACCAATCAAAAATTAGCTAAAGTTTGGTCGCACATGGTAGAACGAGAAATTAGTAGCACTTATTTATTGTATAATATATAATTATATAACAACAAAATGTTTTCCTATTATCATAACTGAACCTAATTATAATTAATGTAACTAAGCCTATTCTAATGAAATATGATTGTTTAAAAAAACAAATTATAATAATAACACACGCAAACTAAGTTTAGCTAAATTTTTATTGGTTTACACTGCGCAACAAGTTAAATGCGTCACCTATGTATTTCCACTATGATTGCGCGCATCTTTTATCGATAAGAGAGGATCCCAGTATCCGCCTCGCTATAACGATATCGATCAATGAATTGATGACGTCACAATGTCACATTTAATACGAAAACAAACGATTAGAAATAAAAATAAAATCAATTTCACTATCCGATTATAAATTCAATCTCGAACAAAAGGATTCAACATTATATACGCCTTGCATTATTGGTTTCACGGGCCAAAACCATTTTATCAGAGATAAATTTTAGAACTCGGCCTAAAATTGGAATTAGGAAATTTATGTTTCCAAATAGCAACGTTGTTAGTTCTAACATTCGTTGCGAATTGACAACTACGACGATGCTCGTGGTTCAAGAATAGGCCTCAAGAATTTCCATCTTTTATTATATCGAATTTTGATATTCGATTTAATATGAATTTTTTTATAATTATTTTTTCATAATTCAGATATATTTCTAGATCTGGAAAAGAAAAACACGATACTTTGTTAATAATTTTTAGAGATATAACGAATTTAATATACGAAATATGCTAGTATATATTAGTAATACAATAAAGATATGCGTATTATGCGGGTATAACAATTTAAAGTAAAATATTTTATAATTATATTAACTATTACATTTATGTACTAATTATATTACATTATTACTCAAGAATATTTTTTTAATAATATATATTTATGTATAATATTTAGTATATAATAATCTCCAAAAGTAAAATTAATTTTATTAAGTAATTTATTTATTTATTATATATAATAAATAAGAAAGAAAAAATGTATTTACGCATGCACACACCCGAACTCTCATGTTCGGATGTGGCCTGTGCGGGACTCAGACGAAACCCATACCCGCTAAAACTACTTCCTGCGTCATCATATCCACCGGCGGAACCGCTGTCAGGTATTACTTCACCAGGTGAGAAAGGGGTCAGGTTCTAGACCAGCCCTTTAACTTCTTATCGTTCGTCGATTGCGTTCCACCACCCTGAGTCTTTTAAATACTCTGGCCGAATAATGAGCTATCGCTACCGAGTATTAGTTTGTCTGTATTATCTGAGAGACGGTCTTATTGGAGATGAGTCATTGATGTAAAATATCAGATAATACACGTCTCAGTCTCAAACAAGGTACAAGTGTACATGGCGTGTGCCACAATTTCCGATATCCCCGTGTATAGTATACACACCTAGATTTAACATGCTAAGTATTAATGTTATTTATAGTACTTCATCTGCCATTTGTGATTTTGATATTGGTAAACTGTATTGAATATATAAAGTATAACCAGATATATTTATTATTCCAAAAAAACGATAAATAATTTTTTTAAATAATACTGTCATTTATTGATACACATTTTTGAAAGAAATTTGTTAATATTTTAAATTTGTTTAGTTAAACTCTCCACAAAAGTTAATTCTTTCTTTATAATTTATAGAGAATTCTCTGTATAATACAGTACACAAACTTTTTAATTTAATTTGAAAAATTAATCATAAAAAAAATATTCTTCTAATTGTAAATTAAACGTAAGGCAGGCCTATGCAACACACAATGAAATCATGGCTACGTAATGTTTAAAAAAACTGGTGGCGCCACTAGTGTACCAGTTCAGCAAGATTTTCTCGCTGTGCTGTACTTATGAAATTATTTAAAACTAATCTAAAAATTATATTACAAATTATGTTTCATAATTTCATTATTTTAATTTTAATTTTATTTTAATTAAAATGAGATGTTAAATATGTATATCAATTTGATTAATACATATAATACTTAATTTGAAATATATATTGAAAATAGTAGACAAAAATTATACCACCCGATAATAAAATTAAAATAAAAATCGTTTTATATAAATTTATATTATATATAATACATAATTCTATGAAGTATTAATATTAATTAGATTAGACCGTCAAATGATCTGTGACGTAAATAGGACTATTGCACAGGTGCAATACACTAGACATGCATTTGTTAAATCATCCTTAACTCTTGTTCGAAAAAATGTGGCTGATAATGCTTCAGCCGATGAATGGTTATTTTGTAGTACTTTTGCAGACCTGAAAGTTGCTCAAGCATGTGAACGAGCAGCAAAAGATTTAGTTAAAACACCGTCTACAACTAAATCTGTTTTAAAATTTATTAGATTAAATTCTAATAAACAACAAAATCAATAGAAACCATTCAAAAATCGATCGGAAAACCAGAAAATTCCTGCATATCCAAAAATCGTTATCTCGTCCGAGGTCTTATCGTCGTTAAAGTCGGTATGTATAGCAGGACGTTTAAAAAATTATGTACATAATTGGAAGAAAATTACTTCGGATACCATGGTTTTCCATGCCATTCAGAGATACAAGATTACTTTTTGTACTAAACCTAAAGTACTTCGAAAAATAATAAATCATAAGGCTAAAGAGAGTTTAGTTGTTCCCTGGTGGCCATCTCAACCGTGGTTTTCACTTTTTGAAAAATTATTTATTGAACAACCTATAATTTTTCCACCTTCTAAACATCTTATTTCTGCTCTTCTCAGAGGCATATATACAGCTCACAAGACTTTTCCCGGTAGTAGGGAAATTATCAGGCGATCTTTGATAACACGTGGAGTCCCGCAAATTGCAATAGATACCGTTCTTGCATCATTGTCGGAATCAACCATTAAGCAATGCACACGACCATTACGTTCCTGGTGGATATTCTGTCGTTTACATAATTACCTAATATTTACACCCTTCGATACAAAATGTAATTGCATTTTTAGCGGATGAAAATCATATTCTACATTAACCCATTAAGGTCAAAGGTTCCCAAAGGCATGAAGGTCCAAAACTGAATATGGGATTCATAGCATGGACAAAAAAAAGTGACCCTGTTTTTTTTTGTTATGCAATTCCATTTGTTCAAACAATAATTGTTTAAGCAATTGGGACGAAATATAGAAATATTTAAAAACAAACAATGCCAATCGATTCTATGTTGAAAAACAATAGGTATTTGCTCTTATCACTTTTTCGATATTTCCAAAGATTCATAGCATGAACAAAAAAAGTGACCCCTATTTTTTTTTTGCAATTCCATTTAAACTTATTTAAACAATTACTTTTTTAGAATTTATATTATATATTTTGGTGTTTTTTAATGTTTCCGGAATATAAAATCTATTTTCTAGACAGTTATTATCTATATGATTAAGTATGATTTCCATAGTAACTATTTCTTTGTAAAGGAGGTTCTCCAGGTTTAGTGCAACTGTTTACTGTTTTGTTTATTAAAATTTTAAAATTGTTTTTTATAATATTAAATTTACTTTTACATACTTTTTGTTAATTGGAAATAATTAAACAGTAAAAGCTCAAAAGTTATATCCTTTTATAAATTTAAATCCCTTTAAAACTTATTTATTAATTCTTTTTTATTTTTATTTCATACAGTGAAATAGTTTATACTATGCAGGGGGATAGCATAGTGATATAGTTGTATATATTATAATAAGCGGTAGAAGAAGAAAATGAAAAAGGAATAAGATAATTAATGTCTTATTAAAAATTGTTTTTATTGAAAGTGCATGCGGTATACTTTTTATCAATAAAAATTATTACAAAAAATAAAATGCAAATAATATTTTATAACCTTATATAACATAACATAAACTTAAGAGTTATTTTGTACACATTCCTCTTGGATTTATTTTTCGTATTTGTTGAACAAATTTGTCATTCTCTTTAAAATTGTGATGAAACGATGATCTAGTCCATTTTCAAAAAAAGTCGCTAATGTAATAACACAAGTCGTATTTTACCAACTCGAAAACAGCTTATCTGGCCATAATAACAATTCGTAAATGAATTTTATAATTTAAAGTAATAATAGTTAGCTGTATAATTAAATACATAACGGATTTAAATAATTGAAACTTTGAGGACTTATTTTATTTGCCAATGTGGTTTACGACAATAAGTTATAATAATAATAATAATAATATGGATATATTAAGATGGTCTTTCAAGCGATTTTGACAGATGTTGCAGATTTTTATACATGTTTGTTAATTTATTTTATACATATTTATTAATTCAAGCAATTTTCTCATTTTGGGAGAATTTATTCAATTAAAAAAATTAATTTTATTAAATGCGTAGTTATAGGTGACACGTTTTCGTTATGATAAAAATCGTACTCTAACTGATCAACACAGAATTACATAATTAGTTTTTAATTAATTAATAAAATTCCTGTATTTATAAATCTTCATTTATATATTATGCAAATAATAAAAACTACGCCGTTTATTTGATACGGCGAATCAAATTCAATCCTGAGATGAAACATTCGAATGAAGTCCATCCCAACGATATAGAAGTATCTCAGACCGGGTATTAGTCTGAATTTCAAAGCATGCGTATCTTCTTGAAATTCGTTTGGTAGTGTTAACTGGACTGTAAAATCTAGGTTCGCCCCATTTGGTAATACTACCAGTGAGTTAGGATTTGGCTCAGAATTTAAAATAAATTGAGTCTTGAATTCAATCGGGGGGCATCTTTTTCAATATATGCTCGACACGAACCTGCGTCGAAGAGGCCTTTTATGGGAATACCATTTATCGGCAGATTTATATAAATCTCGCTTTTGGGTATTTCTGGGGCAATTTAAGAGGGTGCACAGTGTAGTGGCTTTTAAAATTCCCAGTTTTCTTTAGCACACGTTAATCCCATGCGTGTATTAAACTACTGGTTCCCCGACCGGGCCCTGAAACACTGTTGGCAGAGTTGTCGCCCTTACCGGTTAGGGCCACCACCCTAATACATACAATTAATATAAATATAATCTAAGAAAAAATACTTAAAGCGTATTTAATTGATTAATGGTGGTTGACACGTTGACTCCGACGCACTCTACGCTTACAACCAGCTGCCATCGAACTCACAGCAGCATCATAGTCGGTGGGTTTATTTTCCCTTACCCTTCGAAAGTAATCACTATTCTGGCGGGGCATTAATTAGTCAGAGACTCTCATCAGGGTGCGGGGGTTATTCATACCTTCTTCGCATTTGTAGGGTCTCGATTTCATGACTTCGAGCCTCCAATTCCTCGATCGTGTTAAATTGAAAAGGCTGAATATGGAGTATATATTGGGGGGGGGGGGGAGGTTCAAATATGCCCGATCAAATAGCTCCTCATGGCTGAGCGCGGGTTCGGCATATTCTATCAGGCTACGGAAGTTTTGCAGGTAATCAACGATTGACTTGCATTTGGTAGTTGCGATTACCAAATCGCTGGCGAAATAGTTTGACAAACTCAGCCAAAACTCTGTCGGAATGTGCCGAAATCACCTTAAGGCAATTCCATCCAGGGTGAATGGGAGGTATTCAAAAATTTCTCATTAGTTAAGTAATTTATCCTAAGATGTTTGCCTAACCGAGTAAGGAACTCTTCTACCCCTACTCACGTTCCTCGGATATCTTAGCTTCCACCCACTAACAATGGACAACAAGTTCTCGAGTTATAAGTCGTATATAATATCATTAGACATTATCGTGATTTTGCGTAAAAAATTGAAGAACAATATACAGGGTTTGGAGAAAGTGCGGCGACGGTTGAATATCTTGAAAAAAAAACATCAGATCGAAAAGCGTCGAGTCCCAGCGATGGTCATATTTGTCACGTGTATGTGCAATATCGTCAGTGAATCCGATGGTTTTAACCCCTTACGGGAATTTCAATATCAGGACTTCATTATACATGATGTTACAAAGAAATGGACCGAGAACCGACCCTTGTGGAACATCACCAGTCACTTGATAGGTTTCCCTACCTTTATCAGTATCGTACATCAGAAAGCGACTCTTCAGATAATCGCGGACAGGGGAGTGTAACTGGCCAAAATCTTCGGTATAATTAAATCTCAGTCACCAGATAGCGCTGTAGAAGGTAGATCGAAACATAGACAAACATAACTGTTAATTTTATATGAAAACTATTATAATAAATATCCGTATTACTTTTATAGAATAATGTATCATTTTATATGTACACAACGTCATTTTTATACATTATTTTAATAATTTTGATCAGATTTTTAAGGTTATGTTTCTATATGAATCAATCAACCGTATGCAGCGCCCTCGCCGGCTGATACTTTTTGTGGAACAGTTTTACAATAGCATTAATTAAACAGTTGCATAGGGCTGATCGCGGATGATGGTTCTAATGTAATTGAAAGCATTTTTCACATCTAATGTTATAATAGCACGGTACTTTTTGGAGTCCCTCCACCGCGATCCTGCAGTAGCTGCTCTTGCTGTTTGCATCACTTGCTGTATGGCATCAATTGTGGAAGGAGACTTCCTGAAACTAAATTTGATTGTCTGAGAATCCGTGCGTTTCTTTGAGAAAAGTCTTGATTCTGCTGCAAACGATCTGCTCAAGGATTTTACCTACTATGTCCAACAGGCAAATCGGGCGGCAGGAAGATGGGGTCGTTTATGTCGTGCTGTCCCTGAGTATAAGGACCAACAGTTGTTGTTTCCAACAGCGTGGAAATATTCCCTTGTGACAGCATTCATTGTAGGTGGTCAGAAACAGATCTGTCCTAGAGTTCATAGCCACCCTCAATGCAGCATTTGGTATTCCATCATGACCTGTTGCACTATCGTTACCGACTTTCGTCCAGGCTCTCCTGAATTCTGTCAGACTAACTGGTTCCAAATCATGGAGGTATTATGTCAATTGTTTTTTCTAGTTGGTATGGGAAGAGGGTAGCCACAATGACTTGTAGCAAATTAAGACAAGTCGGTCTTGTTTGGTCTGCGACAGTTTTGCTGCTACCCTCTATATCTAGCAAGCTACTCCCTTATCCTAGCGTTACTAAGTGTTGTATATCTATCTTCGTCTTACGGAAAGCTTTTCCATATACAGCGTTGTACCACGGTGCAACGTTTGGAAACATTGACGAGTGGTAAATATTACACTGTGATATGGATTTACGCATGGACACACCCGAACTCTCATGTTCGGATGTTACCTGTGCGGGACTCGGCCTAGGGTCCTACCCGCTAAAACCCTCCTTCCAACACAAGACGAACCACCCGCGGATCCGCCGTCAGGCATTACTTTGTAAGGTGTCCGACAGGGCAAAGTGTACCCTCACATTACCTACTCATCTAATCAAGCTGATGGGCATCTCTGACGCGTAATTCGCAAGGTTTTAATGATTGATGCTGCGAAGTTCGCTATAGCGATCCACTTCTCTTGCGATTCCAGCATCAAGGGGATGATATTTTCAGGCCAGAATGAATGCTGGAGAATGTTTCGCAGCTCTTCTCTACCGTCGTAGAAGCGTGGGCAATCATACATCTTCGTACGCACCTAGGAGTTTGGGCATATTGGAGTGTCGTCCCGGCCGAATCAATACTGGTATGCCCTAAAGCAACCATGTGCCGTTAACAACTGCGTCATGTAGAAGTCAACTTCTCCATGCCCTCTTGATGTCCATCTCAGTATATCTGGGATCAGACGATGGGTCCATCTTCCTTTTAGTGTTGTATTCCAAAATTCTGGTTGTCGGAGAGAACTCGCACATCTTTTATGATCTTCTCTAGTCTTCCACAAATGATTCGTTCATAGATCTTACTCGCTGTGTCCAGCAGGCAAATCAGGCGGTACGATTATGGAATAACTGGTGGTTTTCCGCGTTTCGGTATTAGGACGAGTCTTTGGTCTTTCCAACAGCGAGGAAATGTCCCATTTCGGAGACATTCTCCGAAGACTTGTATAACCAGATCAGGTCGTGTCATGGTAGCTGCTTTAAGCTCAACATTAGGGATTCCGGCCGGTCCTGGTGTTTTGTTGTTACCTATCTTGCGCCAGGCTCGCCGGAAATCGTTTTGGCTAATAGGGTATCCTCGTAGCGATCTTGAATTGGACCTTGTTCAATTAGATCTTCTGTTGAGGAAAGAGTGTAGCTACTATAACTTGTAACATCTCCGGACAGGTGAGCGTTGTGATTAAGGTTCAGCTGTAGAATACTCATGGTTTCTTTCTAGCTATTTCCCTTAGTGCCTCTTGATATGCCGGACATTGTCCACTACCAGAGATATAGTCATTGTGTGTCTCTTCCCGGCATAGCACACATTCGGGCTCATTGGCACATACTTTAGCTATATGTACTTCCTTTCCACACTTGATGCATATTTTTGTCCGATCTGGTTCTCTGCAGTTATAGACGCAATGACCAAATTCCCGGTATCTAAAACATTTAATGGGGAAGGTCTTCTCGCGAAAGTGAGTCACCATCCAACCTATTCGGACTCGCCCTATTTCCACCAATTTGAGAGGCTGATCACAGCTGTTCTGGTGCCTCTGGTCTCTCTCTCAGTGATTTAACGGCTGATTCCCTAATGTTTGTACCCTCCAATAGGAGGTTCTTTCAATATTAGCTCATCAAGGTCTCTTAACACTATAGTTGTCTCCTCTGAGCATCTGGAATACTTTACAGTATTTCTAAGTTTCTTCCTGATGGCCTCGCAGTATGAGTCAACTTCCTGTCCAGTATCTTTCACAATCTCCAGAAGTCGGTCACCTGTAGCTGTTCTCCTTACTTTTCTCACACTTGCACCCACACCTTTCAAAGCCGCGGGTCACTTCGCATCCCACGCAGAATATAGGCATAGAAGCAGCCAACCGGGTCTGATTCTCCTTTCGCGTGGTTTGTTTGGTCTTTCGTGCCTCTTCTTGACTTCTTTCCATTTAATAATCTCATCTTTATTAGACGTGATGACAGATGGAAATAATGTCCTAGTTTCTGGTCTTTCTCAGTCGTCGTCTTTTCCTTGACCCTTTTTTGGCTTACAACTTTCCTTCAATCGGTATAATTAAATCTCACTCGCCAGATGGCGCTGCGTAAGGTAGATCAAAACCAAGAAGACTGGAATAAGGACACCTAACTTGCTTTGTGTGATAGGCGCCTTTAGCGTAACCAGATAATTGTGAGTGTGTTAGTGAGATACATGCGCAGTAATGTACTGCGCAGGTTTTGCGGCATTTAAAATAATTAAAACGGTACATATGAATGTAAAATGCGACATTGTTGTGTAAAATAAAAAATATTTATCTCATTGATTAATAATTGACAGTTGTTTATAATTTTAATTTACGTATAACCGTTAAATTACTTGGTACCTTACTGTTTACAGCGCCATCATACGGCGACGTTTTTTGACCCTACAATTGGCTCACATGTATATTATAG
>JABFQC010004852.1:0-12233 GCA_022817085.1 Psilanteris sp. ZL-2020
CCGTCAGACTGCTGTCGAGAAAACGCGCGCTGCTTTAATAAAACATCGTTCCAAATGATTTCGTCGTAGATATCTATTATTGATACTTACATGGCCAATGTCTTTGTCTTGCTCCTTTTTCAATTTCTTTAAATGAATGTGATCATGGTGCTGCGGATCAGGAGTACTACGAGTTCGGCTGTACTTTTCACGTTCAGCAGGTGATATCGAATTCCTCTGCAAACATAAATATGCCGTTGTTATTTCATCGGTTTGAACCATTGGCGGTGCAAAAGTCAAGTTACAAATGAATCAATGATCATTAACTAGAATAAATCACGGAATAATTTTTGTCATACAATACACACCGATTTAATTCAATTATTCAATTTATGTTAAAGGTGCACGTATTATTTATAATATTTCGTTCAAAACCTAGCAAACAATATTTTCGTTCTAGTTAAATGTAATGCTTATTAAATTAATAAGAGTAAATTGTGGCGCTGCTTGGTTTTGAAATCATAATAATGACACGAAATGTTGGATAGAGAACAGATTAAAGTCTTTAGTGGACGGATATGGAATTGTCAGAAGAAGTTCAGAAGGGCTTAAATACGAAGTTAATGCGGAATCCTGGAAAGATTCTACACCGTCAGCTTTTACTGCCAGCGCAATTCCTACCGATTTCACTATTTTACGGGGTTGCTCGTTTTCCTGGCAACGAGCGTTACTGTTGGATTTACACGGTCTTAGAGAGCTCTTTGAAAGAGTATATCCCCCACGAGGAGTGTATTTTCTCATTCTCGCACTCTTCGTGAGATTAAATAAAATAGCTTTCGACGTTGCGCGAAAATATGTCATGCGCTGCTTTTTCCGATCGGCCTTCTACGAGCGCAATCGCATTAGTCAATTAAAATGTGGCAAAAGCTATTGGACAGCGTTTGCGCAATCAAACGCGCAACATACATTATTTATTTAACGTTGGTTATTTTGAATTACGACGTGGCGGCGGTATCATCAAGTTATATTCTCATAACAATAATAATGGCATTGATATATAACGAATCGTCACTAGGATAATCTCCCAAGTTGAATTTGCCGTATCATTGTAGTAAATTCTGTAGTATTATAATACACGACGCTATAATGTCATGATTTAATAATAGATATTCACGTTGATCCTTAACCTTTCCCGACCACGCGATCCCCGTCATGTATCTCGTGCGATAGTTACCAGTTTTCCGCCTGGTGACTACCCAACTACAAGCAACCCTGTCGACCTCACTCTTCGGTTTCGTGCTTCGAAGTCGAAGTAAATCTCCTGTTCTCAATTACCTCCTCTCTACCGCATCGTGACCCATTACTCAGGCAACACCTTTATCCCCAGTCAACCAACTTCATCGTATCTAGATGGGTAACAGCCATGTCTAGAGAAAATTGTAATTAGGTATATATTACCAGTTTACTTTCACAGGAAACTCGCAGCAAAACTTTCTGATTGGTTTGTTATTCGATTATGATAATTCGATCGCATGTTGATAATTAAATGGAACAAGTAATTATTCCACGTACTCAAAGTAAAACAAATTTAATTAACAACTATCAAAATCATCAAAATAATCCAAACACTGACGTATTGCGTACTTCGTACTCGTTTAAGTTGTGGCATTTTAGTAATGCCGCTGCATGTTTTGCTTACAACAAATGCGTGCATTTTTTTTTCTTCTTTTTTTTTTGACGAAACGAGAAGTAATAATGCTTCTGAGAATTTGCTACACGATACGTTATTCTTTGCAGGTTGAGTGTGGATTATAATCCTTAGTAAATTTTGAAACCGGACTGAAATTTGACTCCGAGACCGAGAATCGATCAGGAAGCCCGACGGGGCCTATATATGGGTGTAATTCTGTGCATTTAAATGGCTCCATCTGGATTGCGTTATAATGCAAAACTATATTTATAATAATAATATTAGCATATAAATCATATTATTATTTTTGTAAAGTACTCGGTTAGCAATTACTTTTTGTAAATTTAACTTGAAATTATACTTAAATATGTTTATATATAATTAACTTTATATAAGTTATTCTTTTGCACAATTACACTGTAAACCTAGTTCTGTAAAATCACACTCATATAGCGCAATTTTACATACTGTGTATAATATATAGATGTATTAATATATATTAATAATTTATAGCAACAAACTTCTCTAAAGAAAATAATAATAAATATTTTTAATAAATTGGGTATTGACGAATTCAAATTTGCTGGATAAAATTTTCAAGCAATGATTTTAATTTTAATTTTACGTTAATAAAATGTTACACTGAATAAAAATAACCACCGAGAACAAGAAAAATCATATCTAGCACATAAGTATTTTTCTAATCTAAAAACCGATAGCATATGAAGTTTGCACGTTTTTATTGTTGTCGTTACACCCGGATCAATGTTGGGTTATATTATAATCAAATATGCCATGGGGAAGTCTCGTCATAGCCCGATTTCAATTTGACGAAGAATACAATTAATGATTCGCTAATTGTTTATGACCATGAAATAATGCCGAAAAACTTGATTGCACGTTACAAATAAAGATTTGGTTACATTGTTTCTTCATACGAATGAACTTGTCTAATAGACCGCGTTGCAACGCTATTTATTTTTAATTTAAAAACTCAAAAGGAGATTGCCGAGTGCCGCTGTGTGGGTGTGTAAATGGAAAGTTGAAATTAACAACTGGGGTCGAATAACGTCGTCGGCTTTTTATATCACTAATAATTATTTTAGCCAAAAGTTGATAGGTTCCATGATAGCATTTTCTAATTAGGCTATCGAGCGCAGTTTTAATCCAATTTTGTCCGTACTTGAATTTGTGTTTAAATTTCATTTTCGCGGGAATAATTAAAATAACGCTCCGTTGCGATCATCCTAATAACAGTCAAAGCGGTATCGCGTTTTGATACGGCATGGCAATCGAGGCATTCGAATCGCAGGCACGAAAGGATGAGAAACGTTGAAAAATAGTCGCGGCGCGAACCACGCTCCCCCGAGATTCAGTCGAGTGGCTCTCTCCGTCGGTCTTTTCCGGTCGCGCGTCCCATAAAATCGAGACAAAAGAGACGTCAAACTATGTAATTGCGATCGAGGACTCGACGCCCCCCGTCGACCTGGCGGATTCTCGGTGACAAAGTGTCGGGCAGCGCGCGCGGCGCGCTCAATTTGTGCCCCGATTTGTTTGTTAATTCAACAGCACGGTCGATTGTCTGTTTAATTCGAGATCAATAAGGATTGTTCGGCGCGACGACGTCGTGTAAGCACTTAATAAAATTCGAGCTTGTTAGAAAACGGAGCGCGGCGCGCAGTCGTTTTAGTAGATACTCCAGTGGGCATACTTAGATCCATACAAGCGAGCGCTTACAGTATATAGCCGGCGTGTAAGTGTAGCTCCAAGTATACTTAGGTACCTACCTAGCGCTCGGCGGTAACCCTCGAGCTAAGAGGGTTTGTGCCAGGCGATCAATATGGGCTAGGTGGTAGCAGAACCACCGTACTAGGTAGAGCGAACGGAGAGATGTACGGAGTCTGTAGTGTTAGGGACGACTTTGTGTACAGACAGGCAACTTGGCAAGCAAGCAGAAGGAAACGACGCGGGTGCGGGGCGGACTGCTATTGGGGTTGCTGGTCGAAGCTATGAGGGTGGTAAGTGAGCGAGTGACTCCTTCAACTACGGCGCCACGTCTCTCCTCGAGTTCGCTCGCTCTCTTGCGCGCGACGGGATATATCTCGGGCCACCGACCACCCACCGATTCGGACCCGCTCCCTCCCTCCCGCCAATCCTCTCCGTCTCTTTTCTTCCTCTTTCCGTCGGGCTGCTGTAAATGCGCGCGTACATCTTTGCTCGCGCCATCTTGCTCGCTTCCTTCCTCGTTTCTGATTTCGTTCTCATTCCGCCCCGTCTCGCTCGCTCCCCCGCCGCCACCCTTCCGTCCGACGCGTCTCTGTCTTGTCGTCTTACCCGCTGTGCCCCCATTCCATTCTTCGAGCAAAGCCACCCCTGGAACCTGTTTCTCTATGCCTCGCACCACCGTCGGCGGCCCGCGAGGAGGTTACGAGCCGTCTCCCAAGACCCCGCAAACCCCAGCTTGTACAAGATTGTACGCAGCGGTTCTCATTGCCGCGCGGGGCCGCTCGGCCGATCCAAACTCCGCGCGGCGGAATTGTCGCAATCATCGCGGAGCTTCCTTAATTCAGCGCGTACGGCTTAATCCCGTCAGTCGTCGCGGATGACGACGACGCGTGATTGGTTTTCGGCCAAATTTCGCGACGGTCGTTGCGTTCGCGCGCTCCCCTTTTCGCAATTCGTTTCGCCGTTAAGTCGTAGCAAATATGGCTTTTATTTAACGAAACCAAAATCCCCCGGCGAGCGCGCGAGCGGAATTTATTTTTTGCAAAGCCGGCTACGAAATATGCATGCTTAATTCACAGTGCATATTTATTATTCATAAGCAGCAATAACACGAGCTTTACATACAAAACGCGCGCGAAAATTAAAATTTCGTTCCGGCGAATGCCTCCGTTCCGCGACACGACTTTGCGGCGCTAATTCCGCGGACCGCGCGTGACAAAGAAACTCGGCGGCCGCGAAATTCGCAGGCGGTTCGGAAATTGGGTCACGGCGGCCGACGACGCACCTGTCGCGACGCCGTCGGTCTCGGCCAAACCCGTTTCTTCGGGGAACTCGGAATCCGCGACGCCGCGGACGCTCTCGCTTGCGCATTCATGGAATTTCTGATGACTAATGATCCCATTCCGGGCCGGCGCTTTTTACCATTCGACGTCGCGCATTTGCATAAACACGGCGTTTTGCATTTTTAATCGACTAGACGCGGCGGCTCGGCGGATTAACTGGGTCGACTCCTCCGTCGTCGTTTTGGACAATTTTGGCGCCAACGCGTAGCGCGCAACAAAAGTCGCCGCGCCGTCCTCATCGGCGCATGCTAATGTCCCGAACAAAAAGCGGAATTAACGTAATTCCGAATCGACGATGATGTTAATCGCGTCGCGCGGCAAACGAGATTCCGCCGGCTGCTCATGAATTATTAATCCGACATCTCATAAATATTAGTACTTCTGTCCTCTGAGCGATTACAACGTAACAACGCGGCGGCGCATTGTTGCGCGCCGTTCCATTTTTCGCCCGTTCGCCCGGTCGGGCCACTACTCGCAACCGAATTTGCATTTTTAAATTAACTCGCCTCTGTTTGCAGCTATCTCGGTTAGCGGCGTCGGGGGATTTCGCAATTTTATGCAACGACGCGTCGCGCGCGAACCCGCAGTCGGGCGCCT
Source organism: Psilanteris sp. ZL-2020 (assembly GCA_022817085.1). Taxonomy (NCBI): domain Eukaryota; kingdom Metazoa; phylum Arthropoda; class Insecta; order Hymenoptera; family Scelionidae; genus Psilanteris; species Psilanteris sp. ZL-2020. The sequence continues at coordinate 5,335 of JABFQC010004852.1, forward strand.
CTGGGTTATCGGTTTCGCGATTATTATTGCCGTTATTATTATTACCGACCGCGCTGACCGCCAACTACGCCCATGCCGCTACTATTATTACGGTTATTTCCTCAGTTTCATGCATCTTTCGCGTCCTCGCCGTAAACATCCAATAGCGCGCCGGGCTAACCCAAATCAACGAGCCAATTACTATTCACGGTGCCGCGTCGCTACCCGCGCTGTAATATTGTTCGTTAACGCCGAAACGACGCGATTTTCCGAAGCCAAACTGTTTCGTTCTCGGAGCCGGATGGTCTTGCGAACGAATGTCTCGTCGATGCGTGATTCGCTTCCATTCTCGCGTTTCGCCACCGGAACACGTACTTTCTTTATTCGCTTACGCATATCAGTCGAACTTTTTACTCTCGCGCTTATAATAATTTGTATCCCAATTTCAAAAACCCGCTTCGATACGTGCGCCGCAAAATCGAACCTTCGACTGCCGCCCTGATAAACGTGGCACATTGTTACTTAAAGTATTACATACTGCATAGCATGAATCATTGCGCTTTTAAATCATAAATCATACGCAAGAACGTGTAACGGTACGATAATTTTTAGTTGAAGCATGCGAGTTCAAAATTTTTTGTACTTGAATTTCGCTGTTGCCAAATATGATTCAAGTGACAGTTTGGGATAATTTAAAGCAATCATATATGAAAAATTGATTGGATCGATTCTTTGTAAATTGCCTTTGCGTTATAAAAGTCTGCCCTAACTTGTAGGTTTTGGGCCTTTTTGGGACCAATAGGCATTATGTTCGGAAAAAAAAATTGATAATGAATCCACCTCATTTCGACATAATTGAAGGACAGGAGAACAAGTTGCTGCACGATGCTCCGACCTTCAAGCTTATGGGCGTTCGGCAACGGAAACACGTAACGTGGCTGTTTTTATGGTGTTATCATTACCGTAATAACAGAGCGCGAGCCGCCGCCATACATTGTTGCATAACGTGGGCGCGTGGAATTTGAATGAGGCAAAAGGACGTTTCATTGTTTTAGGCCAGGGGAAGGACCGTAAAGAAGCCACGGCGTTTACGTCCCACTCCAGTTTTATGCGACCGTCCGTTTGTCATCTTTCCTTTGGATTTTGTTCCAACAACGCGCGCCTTCCAAAATAAAACTTGACATTGCACACGTGTTGGTACCGGCGTGGTTTGTAAAATATAACGACTATGTATATACACACACGATGCAAAAGAAGACGCCATTTACTCATCGTTATTTACAACAATTTGGAGTTGCTAAATTCTACTAACGTTATTGTTGTTAAAACTATTACAATATTTTCAAAACTAGAAAATTTCATGAATTATTTCTTAACGAACTGAAAAAAATAATCTTACAAAATTTACCAAACTAGATACACGGAGAAAACGTTTTATCAAAAAATACTATATTTACTACTACACGTAGGATGAGGTTTTTAAAAATGAAAATAATACTGTTTATTACTGTATAGATTACCATATAATACAGTAATTTTTCGTAGGATGAATATTGAAATTAAATTAGTAAATATATTAATTTCTGATAAAACGTTTTCTCCATGCACGGGAAAAAATAAGGCATTAAATTTATATAAAATGGTTTAGTTTTGAAATAGTCAAAATATGTTGGATCTACAACGAGATGTGTCTTGATTGTATACTATTTTATACATACCGTGTTTATAAATACAGCGGTTATTTTTGCTTAGAATTCTATTGTTTTCATTCAAATAAATTCTTCGTTTTAATTTTATAAAGTTTCTGTATTGAATCAACACCGTATAGTCAACATAGTCATTTTGTGTTGGATTTATATTATTTTTTACCGTGTGTAATAACAGTAGGAAAAATGAACAAAAATGTAACTGATATAAATTATGCTTAGAAACTTCTAAAAACATGTCAAATATTACCAAACAAATGAATAGAAACAACGATATCGTCTAATGTTTATTTACATTTTTGCTCACTTTTCTTACCGTTACTATCTAGTTTGGTAAAATTTGCCAGACTATTTTTTTCAGTGCAGAAATCACATTTTTGTATGTTACAGATTGTCGGAAATGTAACAGCATAGTCGTCAATCAAACAAGTAATCGTTTATGACAATTAAATACATTTGTTACACGTAATCCGAGGTTTTATCGCGAGAGCGGTGGGGAGGATAAGGCCGTGGAAAAAAGTAGTTTATGGCCGTCGATGCGTAGGCGCTGATGTACCGTTGGATGAGAGGGTGGAACCAAAATTGATGTACGTTGTGTAAGCAGTGGCGCGCAAGAAATTATGTCTTGAAAAGCACCTCCGTCGTGATTAATTGCGCGGTCTGAAGTTTATGATGACGTAACGCTATTATGTGCCTGTAATTGACTTCTAATGTAAGAAGGAGGATCGATAAACCTCGTTGCGGGGATTATTTATCGACGTTATGGTGTACTTTTTTGTTTGCAGTTTGTTTTTAATTGGATGACTGGAGTGGTTGAAGCGCGCGGTTTTCTGAATGAGCTTCACTCATATTTCAAGGCCCCGACATCTCCAGATTGTTAATTGATAAACGATCCTCAATATTTGTTCGCGCGTCCATTTTTCGCTCAAAAACGATTCGATCCCGCGGGCGGAAACGTAGTTGCCAAACAGTAACCTAATTACAGCCAGAAGTATTATACTTTTTGAATTATATATTATATACGTTAAACAAAATTTGTTTAAATAATTACATTTAATTCTTGTATATCATAAATTCAGAAAATTTAATTTCAGTACTTTAATCGACTCATTTTTGCCGTTTACTTATTAACATTATAGCGGAATAAAGGATATAGACATTAATCTTTTTGCGATAGCGAAAATTGTATTAACGGCCAACACCTGACAACACTTGCACGTTGTAGCAAAATTTCCGCATTGCCGAGGCGGAAATTCGTGTAACGAAGATAGTCGTAAAACAATTAACGCGGTCGGGAAAAGAAGCGCCGGAGACTCGCGTGGGAATAGCGAGAAAAAGTGGCGAATTAAAATACGTGTGCGCGCAGGAAAAGTTTACAAATTGGGTGTTGATTGCGAAATACTTTACGACTGTTTCAATTTTACGTTGGTTACACGGGCTCTCATTTTCCAGTTGCGCTCATTACTTGGTTTTCTCCCGCGGCAATCCCGGAGCTACTTCGGCGTCTTTCTAATTCAATGAGACCCTTTACGGATGAAATACCGCGCATAACCAATCGGTGCTCATTAAGTTACGCTCCGCAGTTGCCATAAAAATACGTAATTCCGTAATAAACGATAAGTACGAGTTGTTCTTAACATTCAGGCACACTCTGTTTGCCGTGTTTTAAATTCATTTTCAAAATTGTTTACAATATTTAAAAAAATGCGCGGCTACGTAATAATTGTGCACGGCGCTTTAACAAAACGGAACTTTCGTGAGCTCGCGCCGCTCGTGCAATCCAATTAACGCAATTATTTAACTGCCGCTTTGAATTTTAAAATGCCCGAAAAAACATACCGGGGGCTTTTCCGACTCTTAACACGCGTAACCACTGTCCTTGGGACAGGCGTATAACTATTCAATAAATAATTACGATAATCGCAACAAAATTGAACCGCGCTATTCCGAATGCGTTGACTAATGTTATTAGCGCTCGAATTCGCGGCAAGCGTTTCGCCGCGGAAATTTCGAAACATTATTCTAATAAAGATCGGTCGAGGAAGATAATTGAATAATGACAAATTTCCCGCGCGTTTTTACGCAACGGCGCGTTTAAAAAAGAAGCTGTTCGAGGAATAATGACGCCGGAGGCTAGGAAGACGGCAAGAAAAAGGGAAATGAAACGAAGACGGGAAAAGCACTCGCGAAGAAAATGCGCCCGCGGCGCGCAACGATTATGAAGAAATACGGAGGCGCAATTACGAGGCGGTCGAACCGCGCGCGGAGCATTTATGAGCGAGTCATTAAATTATGAACTAATTACCAGCGGCAAATTATTAAAAAGTTCGGTCGCTCGTAAAAGCGGCGACTGCCGTGCAACTATTGCACTTCGGGCCGCTCGAGTGTGTGCGTGCGCAAGATAACGAAGCGTAATAGAGAAGTACGAGGTGCATTTTTAATCCGCTCCTAGAGCGTCGGCAAGAAGCGCGGCTTATTGCGCGTGAAAAAGTTTGCGGATTATTAACGCCGTGAAAATAATTAACGGAGCCGCGCGAGAAAGAATATTATGTATGTCTTAATGAGACCCCGCGACCCAAACACCGCTTGCTTCCAAAATTGCGATGGAAGTCTGGTGGGATTGTCTTAAGGACTATATATACCTTTAAGAAGGAATGTGATATTCGTAATCGTGAATAAGGTGGATTTCGATTTCTGAAGATCATTGTAAAACGAAATAGGAAATTAATTGTCAATCATAATTGGAACAGTGTTTCCGTTTGTATTATTTTTATATATAAAATAATTCAGCATACTAACTGCAAATTGGTGAATGCAATTTAACAATTTTGCAATTTACCTTTTTAAACATTCGTTGCATATTTTTATCAATAATTCTTCTATATATTTTATATAATGTCCTAGTTTGGATGGACACGCATAACGATGTTTATGAACTGAGAAGAGTATAGGTGTAAATACTTTTTTTATACATACAAGTACAAAAATAAGTTTGAATGATATAAATTTAAAACAAAAAGAAAAAAAAATGTTTGTGTCGTTTGAATATAAATAAAAGCGAAGCTTATCGGGATTGTTGTATTTGGGTTGTAAGTACTCAGCCAAGTGTCTGACCTGCAAAAGTCGCGCGATTATCAGATGAAACTGTGATTACAATTTTTTGCTCGTGAAAATTCTTTTTGCGCCGTCTCTCACTTTCTTCGCTCGTTCTCATCCGCTCTTTTCACTCGCGCACACCGAAGGATGTGTTTCGTTGAAAAATTATTACCATTGCTATTTATCTTCCTTATTCATGGTCTGCTGAGTCAGGAGAATAATAAGTCTTCAAAATATCCGGCCAAGTGAAAAGTGTAAAATACCCGACGGGCGAAGTGTTTAAAAATATTAAGTACTCTCGGAAAGAAGGGAAGAACATTAAGAAGACCGAGGGTGAAACGAAGGTACCGAAAACGTTTCAATTAGTAATTAAAACGCACCCGCACTTCGCTCGAGTCGATCGCTGTGTTTGCGTTGGTTGGCGCTTCGACTTTTTCCGCCCCTAATTAAACGTATAATTGTAGTTTGTTCCGTGAGTCGCTAACTCGATCAGCGCGAATTCACGAATACCGTCTGCGACGACTTCATTAATTGTTTTTAACAAATCGGTTTTAATCCAACCGATCGTGTAATGTTTAACAATGACCGAGTTCGCCGCGGTGTCCTGGTTTGCACCACGCAAAGCCCCGACCGAGCCAAGTTTAGGCGAAAGTCACGAGGTTATTTGCAATAACGGTCGGCGAGACTTTCGGCACTCTGGACGTCTTGTAAATTAATTAACGCCCCCCTCCCCCTAACGAGACTCGGACGTGTCGCTGTCGGAATTAGTGCGCTCGCAGTCGCAGGGTCGAGTCGTTTGGCGTGATTCCGACTTCCCTTTTAAACCCTTTCAACGACGCGTCACCCACTATATTTCGCTTACATAATGCAACCACTTTAATTAAAATAAATTACACTCTTTTTGCCGTCGAGTCGACTACGCTTTTTCCCCGTGTTTTTTGTCTCCTTCCTTTTTTCTTGCATCCCCGCGCTTATCTGCTATCTCGCCGCTGAATTTTCTCCATTTTTGTTACCCTCTTTTCGCCGCCACGGTCCGTTTTTACGGCGGACTTTCGACCGCTGCAAACCTCATCTCTCTCGCGCAGCGACCAGTTTTTTGCGCCCGTTTATGTGCACTTTATTCGAGATTTAATTCAGCGGCCAACTACGATGCAGGTAGTCGTTCCATGACGGTTTTGCGCAACGTTGAGGATTAGCAAATGTAAAAGACAGGGATGGAAAGGGCTCGAGAGGGAAAAAGATTGCAAAGGACGGAGGGCGCAAGCTCGGCTAACGAGGGTCCGTGGGTGTGTGTAAAATTTGCAGGAGAGACCGGAGGGGCGTTTTATATTGTGCCCGCACATAAAACGCCGGGTGGTTTAATTTGAAGCCTTCCTCGGCGATATACCGATTAGTTGCTTTGCGGCGCAACTTTATTTCGCAGCGACGCAACGGACGAGACAAGTTGTCTTCAAAACGACGCAACGTAAAAAGCGCGCAATCAATAGTTCTGCAGCTTTGAAGGGCCGGGGCGCACTCACGGCGCTTTACGATGCTGGCGCACGGTCGCCGAGTCGACCGGAAAGCCGATAACCTATAAAACAAAAACGGGATATCGGCTTTCAACGCCGACGTCCGAAGAACAGGGACTGTTAATCAGCTCTTAATCCGCGGCTTGAATACCTCCAGGAGCCGATAAAACAGTTCGCAAACAGCCTTTACAGGCAAACAAAATGGCTCGATACTACCTTGCCGCGTTCAAACTGTATTTAATTTTGTCCTGACAAGTTCGCGGCGCACTACTTACGGTTTTAAGTTGAAAAGAGCTTCGCGCTTGCACTTTGAGATCTATTTGTCGCGAGCGTAACGCGTTTCTTTTTTTTTTTTTTTTTTTTTTTTTTTTTCTCTTTCAGGGGAAAACGAAAAACAAGGCGGGTTTTTTTTCAAAGAAAAAAATTTTTTGGTCGTGTTAGCCAGTTATGGGTTTTTGCAAAATTGGAAAATTAAGTGGTTTTAATAAAAAAAGTAAACAACCTTTTTTTTATTTAAACAAAATCGCAAAAAACAAAAAAAAAGTTGTAAATTCTAACAAAATAAATAAGTGAAAATTTTTCATTTAGAAAAAAGAAAAAGAGTTTT
>JABFQC010004853.1:0-12231 GCA_022817085.1 Psilanteris sp. ZL-2020
GTTCTTTTATTTACTGAAAGTACTGAAAATACTGCATTAATAAAGATGAGAATATATTATACGATAAGTTCGATAAAGATGCATAAACATCTACAGTACTTGCAGTAAATTAAAGAACTCAGCCTTAGTCAGTCTGCCATTCTATATAAAATCGTAACCTATGTACTTAACAAAATTGTACATATATTTGTATATAATTTGAATTTAATTTTTGCATTGAAAATAATAAAATGATTAAAACAGATTTATATAGTAATATTGTCATGAAAAACATTATTTAAAACAATTAAAATTTAAATATTTTTATAAAATATTAAATATGGTGACAGTAAATTATCTCCTAATATAATTATGTTAGTAAATATTTTATAAAAATATATTTAATTATAAACACAACCTATTTTTTTACATTTGATTTTTGACAGTTCAAATCATTCAAAATAAAGAACGCAATTTTGACATAGCTACCGACCGCAAAGCTCGCAACTACAGTCAGCGACATCGGTAGCGCTACGTGTAGCGACAGATGTAGTTGATTTAATTTAAACGTATTTTACAGCCGCAGCGATAATTGACGCACGTGAAAACGCACCTAAACGAACACCGAACCATGCAAAGGAAAAGTGCTATATAATATATATAAAATTTCAATTGATATTCTCGACATAATTAGTAAATTCGTTCTTCTACCATCTCAAATACGAATTTTCTATTTATGTTAAATTGATTTTCTTAACATTAAATAAATTCTATAGAAATGAGAAAAAGTGGCTATACACGAAAATTAAACGTATTGAATAAATTAACGAAAATTTCGTTGGTTTCCTTAATACGTTTATTTTTTTGTGAACATGCACTTTTTTTTATTTTTGTAGAATTTATTTATAATGTTAAGAAAAGCAATATAACATAATATTAAAAACGTGGCGGTAGACTCGTTTTTGAGGTGATAAAAAAACTAGTCGACTAAGGTGCGTTTTCACGTGCGTCAATTATCGCTGCGACTGTTAAATTTGCGTTCTTTATTTTAAATGATGATTTGAACTGTCAAAAATCAAATGTAAAAAATAGGTTGTGTTTATAATTAAAAATATTTTTATAAAATATTAAATATGGTAACAGGAAATTATCTCTTAATATAATTAAGTTACTACATATTTCATAAAAATATTTTTAATTATAAACACAACCTATTTATAATATAATATATATTTATTTTTATAATATAAAATTCTATATTATAGTTTCCTAACTCCGTTGCATCAGGCTTCAAGAACCGCATGAAACAGTTTCTATGTCATTTAATGAATTATTTTTAGGGATTTTTTTAAACAGTAATATTTTTTAAAACTTTAAACGCATCAAAGAAAATTATACTTATTGAATTTATTTTTCATGCAAAATGCACTCAGAAACGGTAAATATAATTTAATAATTTCATATAAAACAACAAATTTTAATTTAGTATCATTTCATTTGTGTGATTTATTTTTTAGTTTCAAGATTTGTGTAAAAAAATTAATGAAACAATATCGGAGAAAAACAAACGTGTTCAACAAATTAAGAAATATGATACTTGTATTTGGCACATGAAAGATATTTGCAAATCGATTTCTGATATTGCTGAATTAAAAACTAAATATTCAAATTCAGAAAAAACTATCAAGAATTTAAAAACGGAATTTATACATAAAAGCAATAACAAAATTATATCACACAAAAATAGAATGTATAGTATACAATATTTTGAAAATGATATATATTTATTTTCTTACAACAATATTAAGATTTATAATTTTAGGTCAACAATGAATACAATTGAAGAATTTTATGTTGAAAAAATTACAACTGCGGCAAATATATATGTAAATATTTGTAACTATGAGTAATTATATGCATATGTATAAATACTAACTATAATAAAGAAATAATTATTTTTATTAAAACACATATTTTTTTCTTAATATAGGAATTCAAAGCATTAATGCAAGATAGAGATCGCATTATAAACGAAGCTCTAGGTGTTGAAAAAGAATTAGATAATACTAATAATGAATATAAATTAATTTGCCATTCTTTATCAAAGAAGAATCTTAGAATACTTAAACAAATCCAAATTTGTGAAAAAGCAGAGTAAGTCAAATATTTTAAAACTAAAAAAAAAAACAATAAAATCCCTAAGATAACAAAACGTTCGTATAACATAATTTTATATTTTTTTAAAAAGAATTAGATACTTTTTAAAATTTGTGACAAATGATTAGTATACTTAAACTTTAAATTAAACCTTTTTAAAACAGTTTTCGAATATTGATCTTCTGTTGTGGATATAATAATACGTTTCTTATTAGTATATTTATCCTATCATAGAATGCTTTAACTGTGTATTTAATAATTTTAGGAACCGAAGTAAAATCGATATTTTGAATAAAATCAAGCCTGCCAAAAATGAAACCAGCTTTTTAAAAAATGAAATCATAAGGGAAAAACAAATAGACAAAAACTGGAAATAATTTTATTCTCAATAAATTAATTTTTCATACATAAGAATAATAAAATACATGCTTAATAAATTTAATTTACATTATTATTAATTGTTTGTATTAAGATATCATGAAAATAAAGACTAAAGAGTAACAAAAAATTGTTAAAGCGTATTTTATTTAATAAACCGGAAATAAATTTTCCCGCCGTACGACTTAGAACATTAATTTTCCCAATAGCGTCGATTTGAGGTTAAGAAATTGAATTTGCAAAATAACCGGTGCGTTGTGTTTGGATTGTCTCGATTTATGAGATATAATCGTTCAAATTATATTTTTTGTATACTAGCCGTTTCATTTAGAATCTAAATTAATTATTTTATTGATTAGCGCTAAACAATGGAACTAACAGACAGCAATTTGTTTAATTTAAGCGAATATATACAAAAAACACTTAGCCCCGATGATAATGTCAGACGGCCAGGTAAAAATATTTGAAAATTGTCTTTATTATTTATGTATTGTAATAATAAAATTATGTTGTAATGTAATAATTAATATATTTAACACCGTATTAATTTTAATAGTTCATTAAGATGAATAATTGTTAAAATAATGTAATATTAAATAATAATAACAAATTTTGCTATGTATAATATTATTGTTGTTTTGTTCTTTTGTTAAATACTCTTGTCAATAAAAAGTATTACATATTTCAATAGCCTCTTTTTTAAATTTTTTATTTAAAAGATATAGTTTCGAGCGTTACACATTAATATATTTTATACATATATTTATATATATATATATATGAGTCAGTATCAAATTCCATACTTATCCAAAATCCATACCCATGACAGGTATACCTATAACTATTGTTAGTATAGGTATACAATTTATGGTATGAAATTTGATACTTTAAAATACAAATAAAATAATTATTTAATAAATTCATTATTTAGCTGAAGATTTTTTAAAATCAATTGAAGCCAACCAATGTTACCCTCAACTGCTTTTGCATTTGATTCATAAAACTGATATTAATGAAACAATTAGAATTGCTGGTGCTGTAGCTTTCAAGAATTATGTCAAAAGAAATTGGAAAGTGGTATGTTATTTCTTTAATTATAATAATATATATTATAAAATAGAAATTTAATTTATTAATAATTATTAAATTTTAATCTAGGAGGATGACATTCCAAATAGAATTCATCAAGATGATCGAGATGCTATAAAAAAATCTATTATTAATCTGATGTTACATACACATACTCCAGCTATTCAAAAGCAATTATCAGATGCAGTTTCTATTATAGGGAAACATGATTTTCCCAAAGATTGGCAAGGATTACTTCGTGAAATGGTTTCAAAACTTGATACTGGTGATTATACCATTATCAATGGTGTACTACAAACTGCTCACTCTATATTCAAACGATACAGATATGAATTTAAATGTCAAGCATTGTGGGAAGAAATTAAATTTGTTTTAACAGAGTTTGCTGAACCATTAACTAATTTATTTAAGGTAAGATGTTATAATTCAAAACTAAATTTAAATTCTACCTATAAAATATAGCACTCATATATATAGGTCAGTGATAAATTCCATTTAACATTGTTAAAAACTATAAAATATCATGTATATTTATAGCTTATAATAGTTATATTATATGCTTATAATAGTTATATAGATATACATTAAATTGTGTATTTAGTTATTATGGAATTTATCACTAACCTATATACTATAAATCTTTATTGTAAGTAGACGTACAAAAAAATAAATGGTAGAGGGACAACTCAGTATTTCATTTCGAGTGTCTACTTTCAAGAAAGATTCGCAGCATATATATATACACATGCAATTATATATGAATATTTACTTATATTCTTGATATTTGTTTCAGTTGATTATGAATGTGTTAGAAACATATTCTAATAACACTCAAAATTTACGTAAAATTTATAGTTCATTAGTCCTTATCTGTAAGATTTTCTACTCTCTTAATTTTCAAGTAAGATTTTATATTTATTTCTGTTCAAAGTACTTCGAGAATTAACAATTATTTTAATAAATTTTTAACTGATTTTTTAGGATTTACCTGAACATTTTGAAGATAATATGGAATTATGGATGAAAAATTTTCACAATTTATTATCTATTGATGTTCCAGCATTACAAGAAGTATATTTTAATTATTAAATTTATTTGAAAATGATTAGTATTTTTTCTAATGTTAAAATATAACCATTTATATGTTAATAGGATTCAGATGAACCAGGTCTCATTGAACAATTGAAATCACAAGTGTGTGATAATGTGGTTTTATATGCACAGAAATATGATGAAGAATTTCAAAAATATTTACCAGAATTTGTGACAGATATTTGGGGTCTTTTAACATCTACTGGACAACAACCTAAATACGATGCTGTAAGTTAGTAAATATTAATATTTCAAGTAGCCTATAACTTTGACTATAACTTTACAACGTGTTCATAATTCTAAAATTATAATAATAAACTGAATAAATTTATATTATCTTTTTCAGTTAGTTTCAAATGCTTTACAATTTTTGGCAACAGTCGCTGACCGTTCACAATATAGAAGTTTATTTGAGGATGAAGCAACTTTAAGTAGTATTTGTGAAAAAGTTATTATTTCAAATATAGAATTTCGAGGTATAATTTTAAAGATAATAATTATTATTCGATCATATTAATAGAAGTATGTAATATAAATTTAATGAATTAAATTTCAGAATCTGATAATGAACTTTTTGAAGACAATCCAGAAGAATACATTCGGAGAGATATTGAAGGTAGTGATGTGGATACAAGACGTAGAGCAGCTTGTGATCTTGTTAAAGTTTTGTCCAAATATTTTGAAGTCAAAATTATGGAGATTTTCGGAAAATATATTGAGGTATAAAAATATAAATTCAACATATGACTTATATATAAAATCAGTTATATTTATGATCCAATTGTTTAATATAAAAAAATTGTATAATTAAGATAATTTTTTAAATTTTGATTTGTTATAGTTTAAAAGACTTATTGAGAAATTCAAAGACTGACATTTTCATTTATAACTAACAAATCAAAATCAAGTGTAAAACTTTGAATGTGTACAGATGAAGTGAAAATAAGTAATAAGTAACAATTTGTAATGAAATATATAAATATTATCATTTATTACAGGGTATGTTATTAAATTATGCTGAAAATCCATTGCAAAAATGGCGCAGTAAAGATGCAGCACTGTATTTAGTTATGAGTTGTACTAGTAAAGGACAGACACAGAAACATGGTGTTACACAATCAAGCGAATTAGTTTGCTTACATGAATTCGCTGCCAGAAACATTCAAAATGAACTTGATAAACTTGATGGTAAAAACAAATTCATTTTTATTTATAACTAAGAATTTATAAATGAATAATTTTTTTAACCGAGAAGAAAACTTTTATATTAATGTAAATATTTTTCAGTTAATGAATGCCCTGTCTTAAAAGCTGATGCTATTAAATTTATGATGATCTTTAGATCTGTTTTACCACGAGAACAAGTATTGGGTTGTTTACCTCAATTAATCCGACATCTATCTGCAACAAGTGTAGTAGTTCATAGTTATGCTGCTTGTGCTATAGAAAAAATTTTGTCACTTCGAGGACCAAACAATGTTGCACTGTAATTATTGAATAATTATAAACCATAATAACTTATATTTCAATCTCTTTTTATTTAATAAAGAAAATAATATTTAATTATATTTTGATTATTTATTTCACAGAGTAAAAGGAGAAGATATAGAAGTATTAGCAACTAACTTACTGAAAGAACTATTTATTTGTCTGGATAAACCTGGTTCTGAAGAAAATGAATACGTGATGAAAGCTATAATGAAAAGTTTTGCAGTTTTGCAAGATCGAGTAGTACCTTATCTGGCAGTTATGTTACCAAAACTTACAGAAAAACTCGCAATTGTAGCTCGAAATCCAAGTCGGCCAAATTTCAATCATTATCTTTTTGAAACACTTAGCTTATCAATTAAGTAAGATTAATATATAATTGAATTATAATTTGTTTTATAAAGAATAATAAATATATAATATTAATAATAAATAATTTATTAATTAAATTATGATAACAATGTCTTTTTATTTTAGAATTGTATGCAAAAAAAATCCAGAAGCTGTGTCATCATTTGAGGTTGTCCTCTTTCCAACTTTCCAGGGAATTTTACAACAAGACATCCAAGGTTTCAAAATATTTTATTTGTTTAATTTTAAATGTAAATCTATTATAATTAATATTTTACTTAAAAATTATAAGTTAAATATTTATATATATTAATTTACAATAGGTTCGAACTTATTAATAATGTATACAAATGTATTTTCTTTGGAGGTCTCTTTCTTTCCTGTATTGTATGCAATTTTATTACTGTGTATATTATTATACAATATATATTTATAAATAAATAAATTTAATGGGTAGTATTCCTTTACAATTAAAAAGTTTCAAATATAAATCATTTTTATTCTTTTTAGAATTCATTCCATATGTATTTCAAATTTTGGCTCTTCTTCTGGAATTACAACCTAACCCAGGAGTTCCAGATTCATACATGGATTTATTTTTATGCCTTTTGTCACCTATTTTATTTGAGAGACAAGCAAATATTCATCCTCTAAACAGACTTTTATGCGCGTATGTAAGTCATGGAGCAGAACAAATTGTTTTACAGGATAAAACTAGTAGTCTACTTGGAGTTTTTCAAAAACTTATTGCTTCTAAAGTAAATGATCATGAAGGATTTTTATTGATGCAAACTATAATTGAACATTTCCCTAGGTAATATATTAATTATATTTTTAACATAAAATATTACTTTCATAAACATTTTAATCATTTATTATTATTATTTACAGAAATGCTTTAGATCCTTATATAAAACAAATTTTTATATTACTTTTCCAAAGACTCACATGTTCAAAAACAACGCAGTTTGTTAAAGGGCTAATAGTATTCTTCTCTTATTATATTACTAAATATAGTGCAAATGAATTTGTAAAAATTGTTGATTCAATCCAATATGAGTAAGTGATTCAGTAATTCAAACATAGATATTAATAGTATTAATTATTAATTTACATATTTATTATATTATATGATAAATCTTATATAAATTAATTTATTTCTAGAATGTTTGGCCTGGTTCTCGAAGCAGTAATCCTTACTAATTTACAAAAGGTCTCGGGTGATATTGAACGAAAAATCACTGCTGTGGGAATGGCTAATTTACTGATAGATTGTCCAGCTATTTTGAATCCACCATATAATATATATTATCCAAAGTTGCTGGCGACTTTGATTGACTTTTTTGAATTACCCAGTGATCAAACTGAATTACCTGAAGATCAACTTTTATTTGGTATGGACAATAATGGTGGTTACCAGGCTGCATACAGTCAACTTATATTTGCAAGAAATACAAGAAAAGATCCTTTAGAAGGTATTAATATTTATTAAACATTTATTATTTACATTATATATAACTTAATTAATTTCGTTTGCATAATTTATTAACGCGTGTATATTGATAAATTAATGTATAAATTTGTTAATTTTTAAACTAACTTAAACAAGTATGTGGTATTTAAATGATATAACAAAACGTTTATATAGGTTTTATCATAAATAACAAATTAGTTTAAACATTTTAATTTTTATTTAAAACAATTGTTCATTTATTAATGCAAAATAATAATTTTAGCTATTGGAGATGTTCGGTTACACCTGGCTCAAGGTCTTGGACGGCTATCTGGAAGTCAACTTCCTAGTCTTTTAAATCAAATTCCAGAGCATAATGCAAATTACCTAAGAACTTATTTGCAAATGGCTGGAGTTATAGTTGCATAATACGAAAACTATGTGCGAAACAGACTGAAAATTCACCTAATGGCACGACAAGTTAATAATATTTCTTTCAGTAAATAAACATTAAATAAAAGTTTTTTTATGTTAATATTACTAATGTAAGTTATAATAATTAAATATACATTACAACCCGTAACAAATTTTAATGGCGGATGATAACTCCTTGTTCGATTAATTATTTTTAATAGTAATATAAAAACACTACATTTACAATTTACTTCAAACTTATTACTTATTTCTATTACATATATTTCGAAAAGTAATATTTGTGTCCTAGGTATAAAATGAATTTTTTAAATAAAGTATGGAATTTTTACAGTACATTTGACGTTTATTCTATTATTAAATTAGTGTGTAGTTTTTAGGAAATAACAAGACCAAGAACGCTTGCAAACATTTATATTTGAATTATCGAATTTTTACGAAGCACACAACTTAATTCTTTTCTTTTTTATTAATATAATAATAATAATAATAATAATATTAATAATTCTTAAATATATGTATATCTGTGCATAAATAAGAACATTGTTATTAATGAAATTTAACATAATCCTTTTATCCGTACCGTTTCGTTTTATTAATACCGGACAGTTATCGGAATGTCCTAAAAAAATGATGCGCGAGTTTGTGAAAATCGGAAAAAAATAGAATTATAATATATAATGATACACGATTGAAGATCGACCAAAATTTTGTGTCGAAATATGTTCAATCATTCCGTACATTTCGTACTACGTAAGAGTGTGTAAAATGTCACTTATATATGTCGATGGACTTGATATATCTTCCAAAAGAGCTGCAATGAAAGATTCATATTAATTTATACATACTGAAATAATATTGATTTAATTTATATAATAATTAAATAATTTATATAACATGTTATTTTATACATCCTAAGAATAATATTAATAATAAATTATGATATTTAAATTCGGAAGCACTCTCCCTTATTAAAGCATTAAAATATTTCACTTACCAACGACATCACAAAATTCTTCAAATGATGTACAAGGCAACAATTCATCACGATATGTTGCAAGTACTCGTTCAGATGCTTTGAGCAGCGCTTCGTCATTGTGTCTAATGTATTCCGCTAACACGGTTGGCCATTGATCATCAGATAAAACATTAACTTTCTGAAATAATAAATTAAAATAATTGATATATAAAAAAATAATATAAAATATTAAAATATAAAATTATATTTAATGATTTAATTGTTTTTTTTTTTTTTTTTTTTTTTTCAATTGTTTGCTTATCTGTTGTTATAATAGAAACAATATATATATAAATTCAGAACCAGTCGTTTTGAAGTGCTACTACTTCAGGGATCTATAACTACGAGTGTTTCTTTGAGTAAACAGGGAAAAGCTTCATCGGGTGACCTGACGCTCCTTGAATGCTAATGTGGAGGGTGTGCGAAGCCCCCCTCCCCTCCCATCCAATTTTTACCACCTTTAGAAACCTAGTTAAAAACAACAAATTCAAGGTCCTACTAGCCCTAGCCGTAATTTATGGATGCAACTCGGAATCGACAATTGCATGAACAAATCACCGATTGATATTTTGAAAAGCCTCCTCAAAACTCCAAAATTGTTTATACATTTTTTCAGCCTTTTTACAATATTGCCTAATTTATTCATCCTTATAACGAACAATTGAAAAATAATTATGGGTCTATGAAAAAATTCCCAAAAGACAACTTTCCTAACTTGCAAACGTATCTACAGGTTACATAAATATAAATATACTTTTGCAGGGAAATCCGTATTTTGGGAATCTTGATAAATATATACAAATATTTATACATACCCCACAAAAGAAATTTGCATAAATACAATCAACAAGTCCAAAGAATACCAGAGCGCTTTTGTAGACTGAATAGTCTTTAATAGTAGTATCAGTAATAGATTTGGTTGCTGTAGATGGTGATACATGACGTTGATGTGCCATTACTATAAGTCTGCGCAAATGATTTAATCTGTATCGAATCCAATTAGTTGGTGTATGTATAAGTAGCGACATGGTACATTGATACAGTGGTCCCTCTGCATCATAGCAGCTTTCAAGCCAGGTACTATTGGGTGTAGATTCCAAATAGTTGACAAGTGCCATAATTTCACGAGTTGCAGATCTGGTCCTACAAAATAGAATGGCATATTAGTAAAATTAACTAATAGGGTATATATTACTTCAAGAAAAATTAATGTATAAATATATTTTTGTTATTATTATCAAGTGTGAATATATTATTATGCATATAAATCATATGCATAATCAAGTCTAATAATTGTTTGGAAAATAATAAATTTTAATAATTAGAGAAATCTTGACAGAAATAATTAATACTAATAAAATTTTACAATACAATACATACTTGAACTTAAATATAGTCATAGCAACTTACGTGTTAATAACATAAAGCGCCATATGAATTAAATATGGAATCATATGCATATTGGACTGTGGGCCACCACCTCCAGTATCATCATGAAAACTCTTTTCTTGTGCAAATCGCAATAGTAAAAGTTTTAAATCATGTACAGTGGACGAGTAAGAGATATCACGATGACCTGTACATTCTTGTAAATAGTTATTATGCCTTGCAAGACAACTAGCAAACGCTGATTCAGGTACTTGCGGCCCCCAAAGAGGCAGCAAGCCATTGCATTTAGTATTAGCATTCTGTAATGCTGCGGACTCCCATTCATCACGCACACGTGCTAATCTTACTGCGGACATATGACAATCTACGTGAACTACGTTGAAATGAGTAACAGTAGTATAACCGACAGTTTTTCGTTGCTTTGTCTCAAATTCTTCAACATTACATCTTTTGGTAAAAGTATATATTCCTAAAACCTATGACAGAAATAAACTAAGGTTAATAATTATCATGTATAATATAAGATATAAACATGTATGTTATTTCTTTTACACATCTATCTCAGTGGACAAAAGTAGAAATATCTGTTTCTTGGGCTGCAATTTAACAATTACAGCCCTTTAAGCCAAATAATTTCAATTATGACCCGATGCACTGAAGCGTAAAACTTCATATAAGCCTCAGGTGCAGTAGTGCCGTCGGGAGTAATACATTATTTTAATCATTATATTAAATACTTAATTTTTAAACGAGTTTCTCTTAAATAAATTTAAATGTTTAATTTTTTTATTTTTATTTATATTTATTAAATTTACAACAAATTTTACCATGCTGGGCTTGAATTTATATCCTTCACGACAAATTACACACACAAGGCCAGTTTCATCTCCAAGATCCTCTATTTGGTCTAAAATAGTACCACTAGCTGTAACTTGTCCTTTATCATTAGTTCTCATTCCTAAAGCACCTAACTGTCTTTCACGCATTGCCATTGCTAATCGTTTTTTTTCACTACGTGTGTTTTGTCGTGCTTCTTCAATTAGTTTTGCTACTTTTTTATTCGTACAAAGAGCCTCTAACAAATTCTCAGCTAGGGATCCAACATGTTCATTCGATGACACTTGCTCAAGAGTATGAATTATGTTTATTGTTGTTTGTGAAACAGCAAGCTATTGTAGAAAAAAGAAAAATGTTAATACTTATTATAAACACTTAATTTCTAATTTAATATTACTTTAAATTTGTTGTTAAAATCGATTTTTGTCTAGTGATTGTTTAAAAATAATTTACATGACTCAAAACTAGGTAAAAAATATATTCGTTCGAGAAGTTTTAATAAATTCATAGATTTTTGAGTCTGAATTTTAATATAAATGATACATATTAATTATACTATAATATAACC
>JABFQC010004854.1:0-12230 GCA_022817085.1 Psilanteris sp. ZL-2020
CTAGAATTTATAGTAATTGATTTATTTTTTATTGAAAAATGAGTATATGCGGTGATAACAGTTGGAGGTGAGTGAATGTTAATTATTTTTTAAATAAAAGAAAATAAATAATAATTTTTTATTAAAAAAAAAAAGATTTAAAAAAAAAAAAAAAAAAAAAAAAAAAAAAAAAAAGAACAATTGCGAATGGCGAAAATGGCACAAATAAATAATCCGCACCAACTGCGATTACAATTCATTAAATTGAATTTACACTTCGTTCTCGATTTTGCGTGTCCAATACCACCGATGACGAAAGGTATCTCTTTGCGTTGCGCGCTTGGCAGTTATTATACAATGCTCGGCTTCTCGTCGGATTTCAAAGATTACTCTCCCGTAGTATGTGTATCACATATAACAACACTTTCACCGCGTAGTTATTTAAAAAGATGCCAAAGTAGGCATTCCCCTGCCATTAGGCTAGATAGAAAGAGGCTTTCCCTTTCCGTAGCATCAAACGCTGGTACCACCGCGCTCATAGCTTTCGCTAATCATTGTTCGATCGGGTCCGATTTCGTCGGAATTCTACTCAACTTTTCAATTCTTTTCTTGTAATTTTTTCCCCCTTAATCCCCCCGTTTTTTTTCTCTCCATTATATTGTTCGTCGACAAACCCGCCAGTAATCCAGTGACTGTTCCAGCTTGCAAGTGACAAATGTCAATTTGACTGCAATAAATGACTCGCGGAAAGCATTATTTCGCAATTAACTCGTACGCTTGCTGCGAGTCGATGGTCCGAGGCGAGGATGACAGTTGAAGGAACGCAGGTGTTGCTGCACTAATATATTGACAATCAGGTGAATAAGAATTTCGTTCATTTCGTCGCAGTCATTGCCATATGTATACGTGTAAAGTACGTGGATTGTTCAAAAATGTCACTTTGGAGTAGACTCAAAGAAATAATGTTGCAAACTTTACCAGACAATATTGTGAACTTCAGTTTAAAGAAAAAAATGTAAATAAATACCTGAAAATATTATTATTTTGATCAGATTGTATGGTAATTTTTATCACATTTATTGAAGTTTTAACCATAATTTAGCATATTTGTTTACATTTTTTTTCTCTTTATCCCATGTTTACAATATAGTATGGTAAAATTTGCAGGATTATTTCTTCCAGTGTACGATTCGTTGAAAGGATAGTGAATCGTTTTTTTTTTGAACGCGCCTTTTATTTGCAACTCTTTTGGCGCTTCTTATGCGAATGAACAATCGAAACAACAAATTACTTACGATTTTGTCAATGTGGTCGTTCGAAAACGTTTTTCTTTCTGCTCACTTTCGTTTCCTTTGACAAACCTCGGCGTTTTTAATTTGAAGTTTCATTTCGCGTTTCAATGGTCCTTATCTGGATTCGGATTTGCATGTTTGTTGTTGTTTTACAGCGAATGGTTGCATTACATTCGTTTTATTATTTTTGATCGTTGTTAAATGTTTTGACGAAAGATATTGTACATAATCAGAGTTATAATTACTGCCCGGAGAAAAATTATATTTAAGAAATCGCAATATAAATAGTAAAACTCTGGTAAATCTGATAAAAATAACTATATCGTATAATAAAAAATGCTATGTAAATTGAATTAATTATTACGTGTGCTGATTATTTTATTATATAATATATTAATTTTTATCAGATTTGCAAGAGTATCCTAGTTTTACTATTTATATTGACATTTTTTAAATATAATTTTTCTCCGTGTGAAATGTAAGATGAAATTTGTTTGGCTTTTATGCGTCAAATTTGGTAATTTCTATTGGTCTTGAGCGAGCAAATGTATTCGAAGGCATTGAATAATTTGACATTATTTGTTGTAGTTTGTTTTCGATTTTGATTGGTACAAACGTAATTGCACAATTATATTATGCACATTCTTTGCTAAATAACAAATGTAATCCCTCGTTGCATTTAACGCGGAATTTCGTAACTTTTGGATATTTTATCCGTTTTAGAATTTTACTTTGCTTTCACATTTTTTTCACATATTGTAACTCCATGTGAATTTTATTACAATCAAAATATATACCTTTTCTTTTATACAATGTACCATAAACTTTCATTTTTATTTTCATAATAATAATACCTACACAATGTCCGACTTTTTGTAAATAATTAAACGTTTGTATTATATTCTATGTTTAATTAAAAAGAAAAGAAAAAAAATTTATTTCAAATTTGATAAATCCATTATTTCGAAAATTTTATTGTAAAAGAAAAATTAAAATTGTAAAATCAAGTAAAATATTGCAATATTGAAAAATGATTTATCTTGAAGTGTTCATTTCCACGCTCAAAAAGTAATTGGCAACCATTACAATACAAATGGTACGATTTACTACTTGAAATAGTATAATATATTGTCAATTTTAGGTTGTATAAATTTGAAGCAGTAAATTCACACATTTACAGAAATGAAAATACGAAATCATTATATCGAATTATTCAGAATTGAATATACATTCAATTTAATAATATAATTTGCATTATAATTTTGACTAATTCAATATTAACATATTGTAACATAATATTTTTTACACTTTTTCTATTTAAATAAATAGTACCACATTTTTACTATTTTTTCCGCGCACCGATTTCGGCATTTTGATTGCTGAACTAGCTTGCCGGCAACCCAACAACTGAAATCCGATTTAAAATTAATGAATTGTATTATTATACCCTCTATAACTAAATTATACGCATACAATCCAAATTGGAAAATTACAATTCGACACGAAATCCGAATTCACTTATTTCAAAATCGAAATTCTACAACTTTTAACCCCACATTTCATACCAATTTCTTATACTTCTTCACTCAAAGGACACCATTTTCCCACCGATAAACTTCGTTGTCTTCAAATTGATGTTTAAAACGTTTCAAAAGTAACCTAAAAATTATTTCCAAAATTACAATATCAACATTCTTTCCAATTACATCATTCGTGCATGACTTTCTCAATTTCAAATAAAATAGTTCACTCCCGAAGTGTATACACAAAACGTATACACAAAAAGGTAGAAATTGAAATTGTGTTCGGTCGAAATATAAATCAGGTGCGAAAAAAAGCACTTTATTGAGCAATCGCCAACGAACCGGAACGATTTGAACTAATTGAACCATACACTGAGAAAAATGAAACCTGAAAAATTACTGTTTATAATACTAATTTAGGACCATAAAATACAAATAGTGAAAATTTACTGTTTTTAACAGTAATATATTATGATACTTCAGTAAGTATTTATGTAAATAACTTGATTTTTTTTCTATTAAAAATAACAATTTTTGACGATTTGTATCATATGGCCCCAAATTAGTATTATAAACAGTAATTTTTCATGTTTCATTTTTCTCAGTGTAGGAACCCCAACTATATACAGTTACCCGAAACCGATAGATCACCAGGAACAACGGTTGCCTCCACAAACCTATACAATTCCGAAACTACGGTCAAACGACTCTCCTCATTGACCAACATCAACAAACGAAACCCGATTACAACAACGAACTTTCACAAATGCAAATCATCTTTGATCATCAATCCCGAATCGCGCCCAAAAAATGCAACCAATCGGTTCGGAACCCAAAAGGTCGCCAAACGTAAACAACGCGGCGCGTCGAAGGTCATTCGCGGTCGCTTTGTTTGTTTACTTGTTCGTATTTGCATCTTTCCTTGAAAACAACAGCAACAACGACGAAACGGAGCCCGTTTGACCTTGAAACGGGCCGAATCAAAACAAAAGCTCGCGGAACCCGACATTCGCCTTGTTTTGACCGAGACCAAACATTTTGTTTCTTGTTTCAGGATCGTTTTTTTTTTCCTTTTTTTTTTTCGCACAACATCGGCCCGCATTTCGACGAGTGTTACTCTTGCAGCATCATTCATTCGTGGCGTGGCGTAGAAATCCGAGGACCGACGGGGTATGGAGGGAGAAACAGTTACCTTTCTCCGGGGACGTCGTAGCACGAATCGTCATGCACGTCGGGCCCACCACCTCCGAGAAGCGGGACCTTCGTCTTCTCGTTGCAACTGAGACCAAGAAAGTTAATCAGTCTCATGAAAAGGATTTGCTCTGAAACGAGTACAAGGTTTCGCGGAGAGGCACCAAACGCGCGCCTCACTGCCGATAACTCGGACGCGCAGTTCAGCATTTCCATTATCCCGGGAATGTCCGCGCGAAAGCTGTAAAAATTGCGAACGACTGCCGAGCCAAGATTTTCGGGATCCACACGATGCCGGCGAGCAGCGGGTTCGTCGACGGCGGCCTTTGCCGCGAGAACGATCGCGATTTGGAAGGTAAAACAAAAGTAAAAGTCGACGAACGGCTCAAGGCGCTTATGCCCGGGACGAAATTTCCGTGGAATCGAAACCACGCGAATGTGACGTCGAACGATTTTTTTCTTTTCTTTTTTGCTTTCAAACACATTTTTCAAGACTTCGACGAATAGAAAAATTAACTGATTTGACAACCCCCGCCGCCCCGTGAATTTTGCGACGCTTTTACGTGAATTGCGCGTGGAATCTACGTGGACGGTTGGTTTTATACGAGATTTACGTTGATTCTACGTGGAATACACCTGCGTGGTCAATTCCGTGTGAACTTTGCGTGGCTTTTATGCCGATTGTTCATTTCAGGTAAAATGTTTATTAGTATGACGTGAAATGTACGTGAAATATACGTGACGATTTATACGTAAATTGATTTGCATTGGTTTCATGTAACACTTATCTGATACGTAAAATATGTTTTTTACGTGGATTGTCATTTTGTGTTAAATGTACGTGGATTGCGCGTAGAATCCACGTGGATCGTTTAATTACTTTTGCTTAAACTGTACGTTTTTGTCTAGTTAATCCGTCTAGATTGTCAATTATACGTCATTTGGTGTATTTATATTTTTTGTCGTAGAGTATCGATTCTACGTTATCTACGTTTATTTGACGTAAAATTTATATTGGTTATGCATTTTACAATAACAATATTTTATGTCTAATGCACAATATGGATACCAGGAAAATTCTACGGTTAAAAGTTGATTTACGTTGTCGTTGAAAGTCGATATACATTAAATTTACGTTGTTTCTACGTAAAATTATATATGATGTATATGAATTATATACTTTACAGAAATCACAAAATCTTAAAATAAATGACTTAAAATCTTCGTTAATAAAATTATCCGCAGTTTTCACATACTGACCATTCAGCATAAAGACCGCATTCATTCTACGTAAAATATACGCGAAATTCGCATTTTTAATTTAAATTTTCGAAATTTTCTTAATTAATAAATTTATAATTACCATCATTACAGCCACGGTAATAGTTTCTAACTCGCCCGTTACAATTGAATTGCACGTTTTCTTGAATTGAATTCCCAATTGACGATGAATTTCAATTTAATTATCCTCGGTTAATTTAAATTAATGAAAGTGCACGGCGCAGTCAAATAATTTACGGCGATGTATACTTTATTTGACGGCTTTCATATGATTTTTAAAATATAATTGTTTTGTGACTGAAGAATGTCTCTTTCGTATTGTGTAACTCAAGCACGTTCGGCAATAATAAAATTACCGACATATTTTAAATTACACGCTTTTATATTTTCGTAGATTTTAATGGTGCATTAACGTGTTCAAAGAGTAACTAACATGATACGTGATTGAAATTTTGTAGCATCGACGATTTATGGTCATTTGGACGAAAAATAGTCGAGTGCAATACTCGGAACTGGATCAAAAACAATAATATTATTGTTTCGGAAACGAACAAGAGTAATGTTTATACGAAACGTAAACAATCGAAAAAGGGACAACAAAAATAAATAAATGACAAAAATATCAAAATAAATTAAAATAAATAAAACGAAATATCAAATATCAACAGAAAAAAAAAAAAAAAAGAATTCAAAATACATCTCAATAAATATGTATAAAAACGGGAATATAATAATTTCCATAATATGGAACGGATGAATTTCTTTTTACCCATCGCGTTCAGTTGCGTGCTATTAAAATTAATACACGCGAAGACAATTCTGTGAAATTATTCGTTTTATGCCTAAATAATTGTCATAATAAAATTTCTGAACGACTACAATAGACGTTACGGCTGGGTGGGTGCCTTTGCGCATGACCGTTTCATGCCGCTGCTTCTTCATCTTACCCAGAATTATAATAAACAGATCTCGAATTATTTTCATGAATTACTTTGAAGCACAAAACAACAGCCGCGCTTCGATAGTTATGAATCGCATGAAAAAAGTAAAAGTGATAAAACACTGCGGTACATCTATAAAACATGCACTTAACGTGTTTATATTCTCAACGATTTACTCACGCGAAACAAGTGAAATGTTTTAATTTATTATTATTAAATATATATATATATATAATAATTTTCTATCAGATTGTTAATAAGTATAAAAAATTGAGACCATTTTTGTTCCGACATATTACATTACGTGTTAAGGGCGGAAAACGTATTTTTTCTCCCCGCTTTGTAAATTTGTATACATATGTTGTTTATTTTTTATACTATTATATTAAATAAAGTAAATTCGTGTTTTATACTCTTTAATTAAAAATAAAATTCGGTACATTTGTTGATAAAACACCGAAAACAAAAACTATATATTGTTCGAACAAATCGACAATAAATATCTGCATTATTCTGTTAAAATATTCTGTTCAGCGTACGCGAAGGTCGTTTTCGAATAAAATTCCATACAATTCGTACGAAAACATTCTAATTCACTTTAATTACAACCTTTTGCAATGAAATGAAATGCAAAATATACTTAAGTGTCAGTTGTTTAATAGTGTGACTTATATGAAATTTTTTTCGGATCGACCGATACGTGCAATTTAGTGATATTAATTACAGCATCGTTCAGTCATATTTATTTCATGTGTTTGTAAAAAAACAAAAAAAAACATAAAAAAAATTGCTAATATTTAGTTTATAAAGAGAAAAAATTACGATCGTATTAGTGTTCGTAGTAACGATGTAATAACACTAACACTATTACGCACCTTCTAATGAAAGTGCAATAGAAACTGTGCGGCCTCGACTTACTTTCGGCATTTTGCACTTCAGATCACCGTGTTTGATTATTATCATACGCCAAACCGCAAACCCATCGGATCCGATCGTAAAACTTCAAAATTGAAACTTCGACCAATGTTTATTGCGGTGTTATGAATGTCATTATATATCCATTCCTTAATAACGGTACATTGTTGACAATTGAACAACTCAATTTTGTGAAATCTATCATTAAAACGGTTATATACATAATTTTGCACGAAATTCCATAGCGACGAGAAATTCATTTGTCATGAATACATATTCTTTTCGGTTCCTTTCAATTTAATTTTCCATCGAAAAAATCGCAATAACGTCGAATTCGGCGTTTAATAATATGGAATGTTTTGCTAAGAAATAAAACGTTTTTTCTATGAATTTCGAATGTTTTTGTGCAAAATAATAGAAGACAGTAAACGTAGCAATGAAAAAGTAAACAACGTTTCGATGACGAGGTACTTTCGAGTTTGTTTATGTAAGTTTAATTTTGTGTCTGCTGTGTCCTTTATATACTGGTACTCTGCACAGCTTAATTAATAATGTTTCAAATCTTTAATTCGCTTGAATTTCAGGAGCAATATTTGATGAATGAAAATTCGAAAAAATCTTTAATCAGAAATGGAATAAACTGAACATACTTTATGTCGTATAATATATTTTATTCGTACACACAAATCGTATACACATCTATTTTTAGATATATTTTTTTTCTTTTCATTCAAAAAAATATTTATTTGTTTATATTTATGAAAAGAATCATCATTTCTTGTATTCGAGTCAAAGTTACAACGAATGACGTAATAAAAAATGAATGATTATTCATAATCGATAAATATTTTTTTGTTCGTATATTATTTGTATTGATCTATTTATTTTATTTATGTTTTACTTTTACATTTGTTTTAATTTGTTACGGGTATAAATATATATATATATATATATATATATATATATATATATAAAATTCCATAAAGCCACAACAATATTTTGATTACAACATTTTTGTTTTGTTTTTGTTTATTATGTTTTCCTTATGACCTTGACGTGTATTCTTATTTATGATTAATTGAGATGCTTGAAACACACACATCCACACATGTACACAATCTTTTTAAAATTACACGCAATACAACGGAAACAAATTTCACGAAAAAAAAATGCGAAAATTTAAAATTCCCAACAAGTGCTAAATTCACAGATGTCAATTCGTACGGGCTTTCGGAATACTAAATAATGCACAAATGTCAATATCAAAGAATGCGATCGTGTACTTTTACAACAACGCCAGGATGTAATAAACACTTATTTAACCAATTCGTGATTGCGTAGCGTAAAAACGTGATCGGTTTTTTATGCCGAATTCATACGCGAAAACGATCGAAATCCGTCATTCTTCGTAATTTCTTTCTCTTTCTTCAATCGAGCGTTATTTTCTTGTCGCATTTTCTCAAACAGCAACCGTGATTTATCTCAAGCGCGATGAAATAAATACACAAGCAATGATAAAGATCGTTTATCATTCAACTTCTCGATCCTAAAAGTTTAATTTCAATATTCTTTTCTGTCCTTTTCTCACTTTCTATCCATCTGTATCCACTTTCTTTATTGCAATTTTTGTGCACTTTTAGCTCGAGAAATCAAGTTCGAATTTTTCCGACCACTTTGTTTATCAACAAAAATAGTCAATACAAACAGTTGCAAGGTCATAGCACGAGACAATTACAATAACAAAAACAACTTTCGGACGAAAGACTCAAGTGCACGAACACCATAGGTCGGCGAACCAGTCGTCTAATTGGAGTGAAATATTAATATTCATTTTATTCAATAAATAACACTTGAATGAGTTTCATCAAACAATAATGAAATATTATTTATTATGTATTAAATGCGATTATTTAAAAGTTATAACAGAAGTTTATATAAATAAATCACAATAAATATTTATGTAAATAAGTAAACAAATAAAAAATAACATCACTGAAAAATTATTACATATAAAAATCATCCAAAATAAATAAATTTTGAATTTAACCATTAAATAAACAATGTGAAATAGTTAATAAACGATACAATAATATAATCACCATAAAAATTAAAAATTATTAATTGTTATCAACTGTTAATTATAATTAATAATATGTAATTTATAATAATAACAATAATATAATAATATAAAATAATAGTAACGCAAATAATAATTGCGAATCAATAAATAATTCTTGAATATAAGAACACTTAAAATCAGTTTCTGTTTGAGACCATTATTGCTTCATAAAAAATGTTAATAATTTTGCAAATACATTAATAATTCTTGTTTTTGTTTCACAAGGTTCCTAAATAATTGAATTGCAAAATTTTCACGATGAAATATGAAATATTTATGAAAAGTCAACCTGGTGGTTGGAGGGTTAAAATAATCAGTCCTCGTTTATTGAACCCATATGGAGGTCTTCCGCTTGATTTATTTCGCAATTCATCAAACCAAAGTTTGTTTGTTATTACTCGAATGAAGCGCGTGTTTTGTTTTGAACGATTTAATAAGTGTAAAGATAGCAAAAAAAGTGGCATCAATTTGCGGAATGTAAACAAACCGTGTTAAAGGTTCTCGGAAGCAGATTTTGAAACCTAAACAAAACGTTTAACTTCCGCGTATCATTTCTGGCGCTATCTTCAACGAACGCTTTCATTCGCTATGCTTATTTCAAACTCCGTAAGTTCCGATCGATCGAAAACAAAATTTTACAGTTTAAATTAATTTGATCATTTTTCTGTCAGAACAGCAACAAAAAAATAAATAAATAAATTGATTAGTATGAATAAAATTCGTGTTTTGGTTAAAATCAAAACAAATGCCTCTAAAATTAAATGGATATTTTTCCTCCGGGGGAGAAAAGTATTATATTATTTATGAAATTGTTAATGTAAATTGTAATAATTCACTGTAAATGTTAAGTGGCAAGATACACAAAAAGTGCTACTTATTCGTGTATTCATAATACACACTGAAAAAAATGTTAGGTTGAAACGGTTGGCACGAACATACATATAGTTGATGTAAACAAATGAATAGTTAACTTAAATATATGTTTATATTGACTATACATGTTTTGTTTATCCTAAAAATTTTTCCGTGTATTATTTACCGAGGGAGTAAAATATATTATTACTCCTCATACTTATCCTGACACCGTTTTATAAATAATTACAACTTAATAATTTCATTTTCGAATCCGAAAAGTAAATTTGCATTATACTTTATATATCATTTTATTGTTTATTATCGTTAGAAATAATATTTTCATATTTAATCTTTATCCCTCTTCTATCTAAATAATTAATAGTATTTGACACTGACAGCCAAAACATGTTTTTCCATCGTTAGAGAAATGTACAATTTTCTCCCCGGGGAGAAAAGTATAATTTTACGTGCCTCCGTAATAAACAATAATCGTGTAACACCGCTTAATCGTGTATTCCCGTTTACAGAAATCGTGGAGGAACGTTTACAAATAATGATGAAGGAAGGGAAATCTGTTTACGCGGACGAGGATGTGGAAAACATCGAAATTCCCCCCTACTTCGACGCGGAAAAGTTCCGATTAGGGCAGCAAGTGTTCGAAAAGAACTTGTTCACGATGATGATAGCAAAACTGTCAGGGTTGTTGGCGTTGCTGGCATTGCCGACGATTCTGGACATACTGATTTTCACTCAGCAAAGCGGCACCCCGTGCACGGCTTTTCGACGTTACGTTTCGACGATTCTCCATACCTTCGTTTGGTATAATAACTCGCCGCAGGAAAATAACAAGTGAGTGCGATCAAAATCAAAAACGCAACATAGAAATGCAACATCGCTGAAATCACAAATGACATTCACGTTGTTTATTTAGTATTTTACTATTGTACTGTGATGTAAACACTGAAATCGCGATATAAGGTCAAACATTTTTTCAGTCAAAACAAAAATAACAGATTTTATTCAAAGGTCAAAACGACCCCGTCCGATGTTTATTTACTTAATTTACTTGGTATAACTTCATTTGTTATTGTTTGTCTTTATTTGTAACTTTCACAATACAAGGTCAAACGCGTATCATAAATCAAAACAAAAACAACGAGTGCAATATTTTTTTATTTATTTACTTCCTTTATTTGTTTATTTCTTATTTCTTATTCGTTTTACTTATTTACACTGAGAATACAAACATCGAATAAATGCTACAAAAATACACATTTCGTGATCAGCGATAGTTTTGTGTTGCACCACACGAAGGTAGGAACATTATTTAATCGTCGTCACAAATTCGGCCAAATTTTGTCGTTGAAAGAGTCCAAAGTTGCGTTTCACGGACTTAACGTACAGTTCGCTTTGTTTGCTTTGGTTAAAGATTGGCTTTTAAATAGATTCTTGCATTCATTGAAGAACGTGCGGAGAAAGCACTGCGTCGCGTCTAAGAAATGCTCCGCGGCTGGCCTGCCGCGAATCACGCAAAGGGACATGGCGTTGACTCAGTTCGGTTTCATCGGATTCACTTTGCTGAGCAACAAGCAGCTGGGTATTAGCATTTCTCGCAAGGAAGAAGAAGGTCTAGTCCATTTCTGGAGAGTCATTGGATACATGCTCGGTACCAAAGACAAGTTGGTATTCATTCATTCAGACAAGACTTTGTCGCCAAAAAAGAGCGACTCTATTCCAGTCGACAATTATCGGACCATAAGAAAGTGTAGTTGAATGCTTGATGTATCTATTTATGATTAATGAGTGTTTGTATCATACCATATATGTATCTATTTTGATCTAATTTATCTAAGGATAAAAGTGTGAATGGTGAAGTAATATAAAATGAAGTAGTAATGGAGTTCAATCATAAAGTTTTGTTTACATAAATAAAAAGTAAAAACAATTATATACACGCACAGAAATATTTTGTAGATACAAACAAATTTTGTTTCATTCAACATAGAGTTTTGTTGTTATTTAACTAAACAAATAGTTTTGTTAGATCAACAAAATATAATTCAACTTCGATCATATTGTTGATGTTTTTATTTCAATCAACACGCTAATTTTGTAAAAACATATTAAACGCTTC